>BQNB010120539.1:5667-20614 GCA_026074375.1 Tanacetum coccineum | reverse complement strand
CAATCTTAAGCTTAAACGATCTTATCAATTGGTATCAGAGCCATGGGGCTCTCGATCTAGGATACTACAAGGTTGTTGGTGACGATTTTATAATGAACATAAGATGTCGTGTTTCTGTTTTTTAGTTTTATTCGATATCGGACAAAGGGCAGTTTTGGTTTTTGGATGGATTTGGATCTCGGACAGAACTATTTTTCAAATAGTTTATTCTTATTAATTTTATGGCTCGGTTTGGAGATTATTTGAAGAGGTGATTACGAAGACAATTGAATATTGCTTATTTGATGTTGTAGTTGGGTTTCACAGGTGCGTGTCTTATCATATCTTAAAGTTGTGGTTGGCTTTTAAAGATAACTTGTTCGTGCTTACAATGGTGTGACGAAGACTTGTCAAAATCTAGCAAAAGTGTGTGATTTTTCTTAGGGTGCTCAATGCTCACATTTGCTATCACTTTAGTCATGTGTCTCATAGAAGATGAGGATTTTGTCAAGAGGTTGCGGTCTACTTATATTTTGGTCTTGGTATAAGTTCGACGTCACGTGGATAGTGCAAGATATAAGACACAAGTTTGGGAGATTCTACTTCTTCATCAAATTCGTTATACTCAGTTTTCTTTATCAGTAATCACTACATGGAGCCAACTGAGTTTGAGATTCAAGAGATGGTAAACATATTGGTTTTAAGAAATGTTCTAACCATCTGTGGTATATGGTTTGTAGCTGTTATGATCCAGGTTGCATATCTACAGAAGACCCCTATTGGATGATCACAAAAAGGGGAAGAAGACTACAAGAGATATGATTTGCAGCTTATTTTGTGTGGTGGCATGATCATAAGTTAAGGGGAAGCTATCTACAAAGGAAGATTTTGTTTCATTCAGGGAGATGATTACATCTCAACTTTAGGGGAAGCTTTGGCTTTATGATGAAGTTCGTACACGACTTTGTTTGTTTTGTCATCATCAAATAGGGGAAGATTGTTAGGATTCTTGATTTGATGAGACAAAATGAATAAAAGAATGAAATAAAAGGATCAAAGTCGTCATTATAAAACTCTACAAGCTGGTGGAGAAATATGAAGATTTGGTCAAAGATGTTAAAGATATTGATTAGGAAACATATTAATGTGATTTAAATAGTTTCCTTATCTATTGATTTACTTCCTTTGTAAGTCATGATCTCTCCCTATATAAAGAAATCATAGACATAGGTTTTAAAAATCCATCCATAGAAAACTAGAGCTCTCTCAATGAGAGTCTAGATAGTTACATAGCATAGTCGACTGATTAAAGTCGAATAGTACACCATAGTTAGTTGGTGTAGCCCCAAATTATAGTTGGGGTAATAGGGAAATCGTTCAATGAAAAACCTTGTGATAACATTGATTGTGTTCTTATAATTTCGTTGTGCATATTCAATCATTGTTATTGTTTATCCTAGATACAAAGATCTAACCAATCTTGAGCTTAAACGATCTTATCAATAAGATCCTACTCACCCTCATGTGGCAGAAGAAAAATCTATGAAATTGGATGACCTGCTTTAATTGGTTCCCAAGTTGATCACAAAGGTTGATAGTTTGGAGATAGAACTAAAGCAGACTAAGTTGACTATGGGAAAAGCACTTGTGAAATTGGTGAAAAAGGTAAAGAAGATGGAAGATGTTCTCAAAAGGAGACATGTGGTTCTACCTGATTCAGAGGATGAGGATGCTGAAATTTCTTCCAAACAGGGGAGGAATTTACAAGAGGAAGGTTTGGATGAAATGGTTAGGAATATGATGAAGGATAAATCAAAGGTTTTTAAGACTCCTACACAAAGCAAAACTTCAGGGGAGGAAGATATCAGCCCTACAACCTTGGAAGCAGCTAAAACTCTGTCAAAAGGTTACTTCTCAGAGGTCAAAGTTAGTTGATAAGGGTAAAAGATACAAGAGGAGAAAAGAGTCAAATGGAAAAGACATTAATAATGGATTTGAAGACATAGTACTGGCTTTGAAGAAGTTAATACTGGTGGCCTAGGAGTTAGTATTGGTAGTGGGCCAGTTAGTTCTGCTAGAGGCCAAAGGGAAGGAAAAGCTCCAATGATTGTTGAAGAGACTCAAGCTCCCAAAAGAACTAAAGAACAAATTCAACAAGAAGAAGTTAGTCTTGCAGAAGCCATAAGATTGCAAACTCTAAAGGAAGAAGAAACTACCAAACAAGTTCATTTGGATGCACTGTTAGCTAAAAGAATGGAAGAAGAATAATTAACTGAGCAACAAAAGCAAAGAAAAGCTCAAGTTCAATTTGAAGCTCAACACTACACTGAATAAGATTGGGATGCCATTAGAGCTAAGCTTGAAGCTAATGCAGAATTGACAAAGAATGTGCTAGGGAAAGAGTTGCCAGAAGAAGACTTTGCAAAGAAGATGGTAGAGTTAGTAAATCAGAGAAAGAAGTTCTTTGCAGAAGAAAGAGCTAAAGCAAAAGAAGTAAGCCTATGACCCAATCACTGCTGAGGAACTACATGATGAATTTTTGAAGAATCAAGGGACACGGAAGCTTACACAGTTAAAGAAGTTGAGTTTTGAAGAAATGAAAGAAGAGTTTGATAAGTTGGTCAAGCAGGTTGAATCTTTTGTTCCTATAAATATTGAAGCTACAAAGGCACATTTGAAAAGATATGGAGAAGAGCTTCAGACAGAAATTTCAAAGAAACAAAGGATTGATGATAAAGATGTTTCAGATAAGGCTGAAAGTCGGGGACGATTGAGAATGTTATCCAGTTTGGGAACACTTTTTTGCTTTTTGTTTGTGATCCTAAAAGGTTATCAATGACATAATGAAAGCAAAACATTATGTCACAAAATGAATAAGTTATAAGTTGTAAATAGAAAAATTCTCATAAAATGTAAAAGTTTGAAAGAAATAGAAAATAGGATGTTTTAAAGCTTGTGATTTCTTAACTCTCTCCACAAAAGTCTTTGCTACTTTTCAAAGGATTAGTTTGGGGAAGTTTTGAGGTATTTGGTTTTAGAGCATATAATATTATGTGAGGACACGACAATTACTTAGTTTGGGAATTTTGATCATGGTGAGATATCATATCTTATACTTGTTGTACCATAAATGGCCCTTAAATGATCAATATGTAGTAAAAATATGCTGTATTTGTGTATTTTGTTGTTTGTCAATGTGTAGGTTCGGTATTGCATAGATCACATGAAAACCCGTCAAATGGACAATCAAGACTCGTGAACGGATTTGGAGTTGCAAAGAGCCATAAGTTTCTGCAAAAGGTTCAACAAAAAGTCAGAACCTTGGTCAACAATGGTGAACTCACAAAATGTCAAAAAACCCTTATAAATACCCATAGAGCCTTATTGTTAAATTCATTTTCACTAAAAGTCCTAAAACAATAACACCGTTAGTCCTTAACCATTAAGGGACTAACGGCCGTTAAGTTCTTAATTATTCTAAAATTTTAAAACACATTGCCAAACCCTATTCATAACCCTCGACCCAATTTTGTATACCTGGGCACAAGTCATAACAAACCCTTCCCCAAGTCATACTAACCGTTCCCGAAGTCAAACACAAATGTATAAACAAATGGGGGGCGGGATAAAAATCAGTTTTTACTGGTCCTCCATTCCCATAATCAATTAAACCAAATTTAACCATCGGTTTAAGTAACTAATTAACCTTCTAGATGATTTATGACGTATACTAATACAAATTTAGTTTTTGGATTGCTAGGTTGGCAATCCCAAAGAACATCATTGCGATACATGGGACGTATAAGGCTTTGGACGGCTATGATCAATGAGGAGGAGGGCAAATCATGAATTAAGGGTTAAGATTAGAAGCAATGGGAGTGTCTAAGGGTCTGGAAGCTTCTCTCTTAGCCTATAAAAGGAGCCTTTCACTCACAGTTTAATGATCTAGGAGTAGTTTTTAGTAGTAGCTTGTCGTTTAATTTTAGCTTATTTTTCATGTAATTTTAGTTTTTTTTAGTTAAATGTAATTTCCCTTTTCAAAGTTTGTACTCATTTCATCCTATTAATAAAAGTTTTTTTCATTTAAGCTCAATTGTCAATTCTATTCTTCACCTATTTGCACTAATAATTTGAATAAGCTCTTATTTACTGTTCTATAAGCTCAAATTGTCATAAGCTACGTAAAAGCTCTCAAAATACTTGAACTCTTAATAATTTTGGGGGTAAAAACTTGGATGCCGCTCTGAGTTTTCATGATGGATTAGAACTTGATGGGTCAAGTGATAGGATAAGATCTCGGATTTTAGGAATTAAAGCCTTTAGCTATATGCTTAAGCTGCTTTGATAAGCTTTAAGTGAGCCTCTCACTCTCTGTTTAGTCTGAGTGTGAGGTACACTTCTTTTTATAATTCTAGTTTTCCCTTATTGTCATTTAAATATTTTAGCTTATCTATGCATAATTGCTTATGCTGCTTATTTGTCTACTTATTTCTGTTAGTTTAGCTTACTTATGCTTATTGTAGTTGTCTTATGCTCATAATGCTTTATAATTACTAATAAATCTTAGTTTTCTATATTATGTCTTAAATTCAGTGAAAAAACTAAAAATATTAGCATAGTGTAGCAGCTTATAATTCTGGCTTATTGTGTGCTTAAATCTGCTCAGTAGGTTTGTCAATAGCTTATTATTATATGCTATTACTAGTTCGTGCTTTAAATCTTAAAACTATAAGCTGAAAATAAGTTTTTGTGAAATAAGGAGGTGTTTGGGTCAAGCAGTTCTAACTCATGTTAGTACTACTTGAAGCCATTAGGCTCTTTGATTCCATTTTAAATCTCAATTTAGGTTTATATGAGTAAGTTTTGAGAGCCTAGTTGAGCTTTATCTAATTCCCTTAAGATAGCTAGTTAATTGTTAAAATCTGTTTAGGATTAGATTATGATTGCTTATTCATTTTTAGGCTCTATTGACTTCTAGTTATTTTCGTTAATAATTTGTTCATTTTGGTGTTTTAAAGTGATGAAACAGCTCCTTAGGCCTTATTTTGCAGTTAATCTTTTTGGTCTTTTAGTTTGCAAAGTGCATCTGATAGGGATTAGACTAGTAGCACTTTTCATGCTTATTATCATAGAGGATATATTTAGGGGATTAAGGTTTGATTTTTAGCAACACAAGTTGTTAATAGGTAGGTTCAATCTGTTTAGCTTTATTTTTCACGTAAAAGTTCATATTTGAGTATCTGTTTTTTAGCCTTAACAATCAAGCATTTTCCATTTCAAAACCAAAAATAAAACTCAGGCCTTCCTATTGGTGTTTAAGCCTTTTTCAGCTAGATTTTTTTCTTCAAGCTTGGTTTTTAATAATATACTTTTCAAAGTATTTCTTTATGTACGCTTATAGGTCATTATTTAAGTAAGGTATAACGTTTTGATTGCTATAAGGATCTGTTTGCATAGTTAAAAATAAGCCCAAAGTAGCTAAGTTGTCTGTTTGGTTTTCAGTTTTTCATTAAGAGCTTATTTGAAATCTTTAGCTTATGGCTTATTCACTTTGTGCTCTTTTTTAGCTTGTTAGTTAATAGTTAGTATTAAGTAGGATTTAAAAATATAAAAAATAAGGAATAGCTTATTTAGTCCTAGTGTAGCTTATTTTAGTTTTTAGCTTCTTTAGTTTTGTTAAAAAGTAAAAAATAGTTAAGTGTTATCTGTCAGTTTGTTTAAGCATTTTCTAGCTTATTTTAGATTTTCAAAAAAGTTGTTTTCACAAAAATGACTTATTTTTACCTGCTTAATAACTTTGCTTTTTAGGTTTTTGCAAAAAAAATAAAAAGGGGAAACCAAGGAAGTCGAGGGTGAGCAAGACTCGAACCCCCGACCTCAACTTAGCCTCATCTCTCTTTTTATAAGCCTTAACCACCACCACTCCCTCTCACCAACGTGCCCTTGGGACTTTTACGTCCAGGTTTGCACAATCAAAACTTTTAACCTTTTTTTTTGTCCTTTATATAATAAGCAATTCGATGAGCTTATTCGAATTTTTTCGGTTATTTAGTTTGCTATTTTGGATTTCTTATTTTTCTGCATGCCTGCGTATCATAAGATAATTTTTAGTAAAGAAAATTTGGGATTTTAGCTTAAAGTTTTTATATTTTTCGTGAATTAATTTAGTTAAAATTTTTAAAAAATCATAAAAAAATAAAAAAATAATCAAAAAAATAATTTTCTTTTTTATCAAATTTTCTTTTATCATATTCTAGGCTTAGGTTGAAATTTACTTCCGTAGGGTTCTATTTTGTAAGTTCACTTTTTAAAGAAAGGATTCGATCCACGTTTCGTTTTCGTCGTTTTTAAGCTTAAATACTCTCGTTTTAGCTTTCCTTAGTTTTTACTTTTTAATAGTATTTAGGTTATTCTTGCTTATTTGTAGCGTTTTCTTAAATTTCGTTAACATTTTTGTAGTTAGCTTTAATCGTGCCTTTCTTTGCCTCCACCATTAGGAGTTTAGAAAAATCACAATCAATTTTGAACCAATTCAAGTCACTTGTCCAAATAACAAACGTCTGGTCTCATTTTCATTAAGTCATTGGGAAATAGACCCACGGTAAATACTTATGTTAAAACGGGTTAGTATTTTTTGTTTAATTTTTACTTTTAAATCTTTGTCCTCGAGGGATGTTTAGTGTATAAATTTCTTTATACTTTAATATAATACATATTATAAACTATATATCAATGTGTTTATGTGGGATATGTGAGATTTGGTAATCAATCCATTAAGCGTGATCGTCTCATTGGGATTAGATTTGTGTTGGATTTTGTGGAGTTTATTTCGTTCACTTTTAGTGACAAAGGAATTGTTTTGGTGATTGAAGCGGTTTCGATTAATTGTGTAAGTAATTATACGTATATGTATTTTTGTGTTAGTAATATTAGGTATGAATAGGCTTTAGTGGTTAGAATTATAAATAAATAGAATTTCTATTTATGGAAAGTTGAGTTTAATAAAAATGAAAAGTTATTTATTTTTAAAAGTCTAGTAAATTGCGTTTAGGCAAAAAGGTATGCGCAAGCAAGCTAAGATTTTTATAAAAACTTAAGGTAATGTTAATAATTAAGTAATTAATAGATAAATAAAAAAAATAAAAAATATATATAAATAAGGCCAATCAGCCGGTTTTAAGGAAAAGAAAAAAAAAAGAAAACAAATCTTACTCTAATTAAAATTGGTAAAAGCATAATATATCTAAACCTTTTTTATTAACCTTATACTACTAAAAATCTTACTCCCCCTTGTTTTTATTGTCCCATCCCAAAGTTAACAAGAGGTGTTGAAAGAAGAAATATATTTTTTTTCAAAGTTTGGTGATTTTGTGTTCAGATTCAAAGATTTAAGGTTAAATTATATCCTTTAAGTTAATTATCATTAAAAACATGTAATAATTATTATGATGGATAATTAGGGTTTCATAACATCTGTAATTAATGATATAAGAAACATGTTATAATGATTAGGGTTTAATTAGGATCATATAGGTGTATTCGTTAGGGTTTAGATCGCGTTAGAATTTGATTTCGTTTAGGGCAGAATTTAGGGCTGTGTTGTTCGGCTGTTATCCTCGTGATGGAATAGTTTTTGTCTAGTTTCGGTGCGTATGATGTAGTCTGACGAGTCTAGTTTCCAAAATATTCGGCTCGAAAGTTTTTAATGTCGGGGAAAGTCATTCAACTGTTGGTTACGGGAAAAGTTGTCAAAGCAATAAATTCGGGTCAGATTTAGGTCAGATTACGAGGTATAAAACCCCCACTTAAAGTTAGAATTTAGCTTAGCCCTTCTACAGGAGTTTAGTTCTATGTGTCTATTAGAAATCTTCCAAAAGGATAGCTTCTGATTTGGAGTCTAAGTATGGTTTTTAGGTCCAAACTTTTTAGTGTGCAAACAGATCCGAATTGGGACTATTTTGAAGTTTGATTTTCTTAGGAGTACTTGTGCATGTAAATGGATCTTGGAATCATGAGGTAGTTAATATACTTATAAAGAAACATAGGTGATTTTTGGTATGAATTATGGAGGTCAGTAAGTAGAGGTTTTAAGTATGTTAAGTCAAATTAAAATTCTGCAGTTTTGAACAAATTGTGACTAACTAGTGAAACTTGTTAATGAAGTGGTTTAAGTTGGGTATGATGTCGGGGTGACCCATGGGATTAATAGAACACCTTAGACATACATCATATGATTGTTACATGTGCATTAAGCTTTTGGCTTAGGTAGGGAACACAGTATATTTGTTGTTTAGATTTGTGCTAGATGTTTGTAAGATTTTTGTTTTTTTATTGGAAATCTATTGGGAAAGCTAAGTAAAGGTGAGTTTCATAGCCCCTTTTTCTCATGTTATTTTGGGGTGAGAATGATGCTTGTCTTGTTGTCGTGTTAAAATGTTTTTAAGCTTGTTGTATTTATGTGTATTGGATCGTGGGCACGTTCTGTCCTGTTGTGTTAGATTGTTATGTTGGCGTATGCGGGGTCACACAATATGCAAATGAGTTGTAACTGTGGTAAGACTGATTGAGCTAATATGAGGTCATGTAGCGCGACATTGTGTTGATTGATTGTGGACTTGGTGGGCCGTCCGTCCCGTTGGGTTAATTGGTGTCATGAAATTATTTTGGTAAATTACAGCAGCATTAAAAGTTTATTTTGGGATATTGTTGTATGTCGTTAAACCTATGATTCTAGCCACAACTTTATGTTTGATGTTTTAAGCATCCTTTTTTAAGTGAGCTTAATGGAGCTATGATAGAGCAAAGTGGCTAGAAGGGCGATGTAGGATGCTTGGAGTCTATTTATGTTTCTGTTTGTAAAATGCGTTTGCATGATTTGTTGGATTAGTTGGGCATTGTCATTTATTGACGTGACCTCTTTCTCATTTTTACAATAAAAACACCATTAGGGTTGGGTATTGTTATGACACTTTGGTATCTTTGCTATACTTTAGTTTTCATTTTAGTTTTCTATTATAGACACCATGTGTGTAATTGATTATTCCTTCTTGTTTCTGCCTTGGCAGGGTGTGACAGATTGGTTATCAGAGCTTTGGTTATAGAGAAGTAGGTGGTGAGCATAGACTATACCTAGGTCCTTCGTAGTAGATGCATTTTAGGGCTAAGTGTTATTAATGCTTTTAACTGCTAGCTTCCCTCTATTTTTGCATAGCTTATCTATTTTATATTTTGCTAAGTTTTCATTATAGTTATTTTGTTACCTTTATTTTATATAATCAGGTTATTACTTTCTTAGTATTTTAGCTATGTTTTTCCCCCACCCGTAAGAAGCCTCGTTGGGGAACCGTTTTCCCAACTGGACTTAAGCGTTATAAGGAGCCTCTTATGGAACCGAAGGAGATAGGATAGTTGATCGTTTGTCGAATGCGCGTAATAGGGCAGGACCCTCAGAGTCGGGTGATTCTTGCGAAGGCAAAGTAAAACCCAAGCAAGGCCCAACATAAGTTTATCCCGTCCTTTACCTCGTCATGTTGTTAATGATTATTTCTTTTGGATATTTCGTATTTTGGAATTGTTGTGAGACTTTCGTTCCTTTATGTCGTTTTGATTTTATTTTGATATAAGTAAGTATTTATTTGATAGAGCATCCTTTATGTGTTAAGTTAGAGTGGTTTAAGATGTGCAATGTGGAATATGTACTTATATGTGAATTATGATTGAAATGGGTGGTCTTGGAAGTAAGTCCACGTGTGAAAGGAGGCACTTATAATTATGGTGGCCAACATAATTATAAAGGCCTCAACACACGAAGACTTGTAACCGTGAATATGCATTTATTTTTGTTTGTTAGTAAGATGGTAGTGTCAAGTTTTTTTTATTCATATGTGTATTCATAAAGGATGGTGGAATGGGTAATAGAATTATTCTCTTACCCTAATAGATGATATGTATAAGCTGAGTTTGTATAGATAGTAGTTTCCCTTCTATCTAGTATTTGCAAAACCTAGTATTGATATTATAGAGGTTTTCCGTTTGCCTTGGTTGTTTGTTCGGATTTCCTAAGTCTAAGCTTAGCATCCCTTCATCCTACTTTTTTAGTAAGGATACCCGATTTTTCCTATTCGACGTCTCAATGTATATTGGTTGTTCGAATCTCTCTTTTCAGAGTATGAGGCGTTTGTTAGGTTTTCTTCAGTTGCATTGATTACTCGTATGAGTATCAAACGTTTCTTTTAAGCACTAATTGTTCCTAACATATTAGTGTGGATCATTACTCCCTTGGTTGTATATCCCTTGGTTTTCGTAACCCGTTGGCGAATGTTGTTAGTAACGAAGCTTTAGTTTTGCTCTGTTGATCGTATTTGGGATAAGAACCTCTACGTTTCTTTAGGTACGTAACGTCTCGCATGAGTTTTCTTGTACGAGTTCGTTTAATTTTATTTTGAGTATATGGTTCCTAGTATTTTCTTTCATTTTCAAACAATAGAATTGTGTTAGAGTCTGTATGGTGTTTTACGATCCCTGTTGGTATTATGGTGTCCTTTGATTGAGTAACATATTTCATAATTGATGTCTAATTATAAAAACTCTTTGGAAGTATTGTGTTAGTGTTTGAGAAAAACTGTGTTTAAAATGATCTTTGTAAATAGAATATGTTTAAATGGTCTATACAAATAGATATGAAAATTTTTAAGTGGTTTAATAAATTTTATTTTATTATAAAAGCTGGTTTAAAGTGATTCATAGTGGTAAGGTACGATATACCATTAGATAACCATCTCTAGATTTTTTTATGACAACCAGAATGAATTTTATAAAGATTAAATTTAAGACAATTTTATTTATTATTTAAAATGATTTTTATACTTAAAGTGACTTTCTTAATTTAAATTGATTTTTATAAAAACATTATTTAATTTGGTCTTTCGAGTAAAGTCGATAATTGGTATAAGAATTTCCGTCTTTCGTATTGATATTTTTTTATGTGTTCATTTGTCGTGGTACGTCTGTTGATTTCTTTCGTTGCGTTTTCGCTTGGTGCATATACGTATCCTTTCTTTCAAAGGATTCTTTATTTCATCTATCCACTCTATATTGCAATATGCGGAACCTCCTATATGCACTCTAGCCTTTGACTCGATAATCATTTGTTATCCTATTCGATTGTTCGTAACATCTTGGAGTTTTGTTGATACGTTAAGTCGTGGAAGCTTTGAAGTCAATTGTGGGAATTGACTGGTATCAAATGGAAGTTTGTGATAGTATCATAGAAGTGGTTAGGAATACAGTTGAGAAGGTATGAGATACTTCAGTTCATGGTTGAACGTACTCAAGGAGTCCGTGAAAACCATAAATGAACACAAAGGTAGAGGAACCAAAAGTGATTATATTCCGTCGTACTAGATATAATGATGGATCTACCGAAAGATTTGTCGATGCCACCACGACGACAAGTGGACTTCCGCATAGATTTGGTTCATGAGAGCGACGTCATGTTGGGCCGAAGCCTCCATATCGTCTACACCCATTGAAATCAATAATTGTCTGAACAACTTTAAGAGTCAAGACAAGGTCTTATCATACTACCTAGTCATTTTTCAGGGAGGAGCACCAGTGTCGTTTGTTAAGAAGAGAAGCATGGAGTTCATTTGAAGTTAGTGTGGGATTATGAGAGGAGAAGTTATATGCTAAGTTTACAAAGTAGTAAGCAGTAGAAGATTTGGGAAGATAACCAACGAACCATCCGAGATATGATTATTCTTAGGATTGGTAGGTTACCTACCTATGTTTCATCGTAAACTTTTCTAAGATTGTCAAACCTATTACTTCCCTAACTGAGAGGAATCAGAAGTATGAGTGGGGCACAGAACGAAAAGAGGCTTTCCAGACTTTGAAGAATGATTTATGTGACGCTTAGATAAATAGAATGTAGTGGTTGATGCGTTAAGTAGAAAGGGGAAGTTAAACTAGACAGTAAGAGCAATGTCATGACTATCCATCAAGGTGTTAAGGACAAGATATTGCTACTATCAAGTGAGACGTTCCAATTAAGAGTGAGGCAGTGAGGAATTGGATGATTATTCTTAGGATTAGCAGGCTACTACCAACGTTCATCATGATTTTTTTTTCAAAAATGTTAAACCCCCTTACTTCCCTAAATGAGAGGAATCAGAAGTATGAGTGGAGCGTGGAACAAGAAGAGGTTTTTCAGACTTTAAAGAATGATTGTGTGATACTCTGATAAAGCGAATGTAGTGAGTGATGCATTGAGTAGAAAAGAGAGAGTGAAATCAAGACGAGTAAGAGGAATGATATTGGCAGCCCAAAGTGGGGCATTCAAGCAAGAGAACGTACTCGCAGAAAGGCTGCATGGTTTAGATCCACAGATGGAAAGAAAAGGAGACAAGAGTTTGTACTTTATGGATTAAATTTAGGTTCTATTGGTAGGAAGTGTAATGGATGGGGCCCATGCATCAAGGTACTTGGTACATCCGGGAGCGGATAAGACGTACTATAACCTTGGATACATGTATTGGTAGCCACGTATAGAAAAGGATATAGCTACCTATGTTAGTAATTATCGGATTTGTTTAAGGGGTGAAGGCTGCAATGTCAAAGACTTTTGGCTTGCTACAACAGCTTGAGATACTTGAGTGAAAATGAGATAGAATCACCATGGGTTTTATCACTAAATTTCCAAGGTTAAGGTAGTGAGTATGATGTGATTTGGGTGATGGTCGATAGACTGACCAAGTTAGCTCATTTTCTAGCTATACAAGAAGATTTCAAGATGTGAAGTTAGCAAGGATTTATTTTGGTGAGATAATAGCAAGGAATGGAATTCTGGTGATGATCAACTCATATTGAGATGGATGATTTACCTCGTGGTTTTGGCAGACGCTACAGAAAGGGTTAGAGATGCGATTGGATTTGAGGACTGCTTAGCATCCTTAAGCGGATGGACAAAGTGAACATATGATTCAGACTTTGGAAGATATAATGAGGGCATGTGTTATCAATTTTGGTGGTAGTTATGATTTGAGCATTCGGTGTGCTCCATTTGAAGCTTTGTATGGAAGGAGATGTAGGTCGCCTATTCTATGGGCATAGATTGGAGAGAGTAGTTTGACTGGACTTGAGTTAGTACAAGAAACGACTAATAAGGTAGTATTGGTAAAGGAAAAGTCCAAACTGATGAGAGATCGTCAAAAGAGCTATGTTGATTATAAGCGTAAGCCGTTAGAGTTTGAGGTGGGTGATCAGGGTATTATTAAGGGTGTCGCCTTGGAAGGGCGTAGTGCGTTTTAGAAAGAAGGGTAAGTTAGCACAAAGATATGTAGAACCATTTGAGATCCTTGAAAGGTTTGGCCTTGTAGCTTATAGGTTGAGGTTACCTAAGGAGTTGAGTAGCGTGCTTGACATCTTTCATGTGTCAAATCTAAAAAAGTGTCTGGCGGATGTTAATTTGCATGTGCCATTGAATGAGATCAAGGTCGACAAGACACTTCGTTTTGTCGAGGAACCTGTAGAGATTATGGATCGAGAAATTAAGAAGTTAAAACATAGGAATATAGCGCTTGTGAAAGTTAGATGGAATTCGAAACGTGGTCCTGAGTTTACTTGGGAACACGAAGATCAGATGAGGATTAAATATCCACAGTTGTTCGTGGACCGAGTTGTTAAGCCTGCTAGTTAAATTTCAGGACAAGATTTCCTTAAGGAGGGGATACTGTGACATCCGTGATTTAATCAAGTTAGTGATACCTTTAGAAATGGCTAAGGGTTCATTTTGTGTGATTTCTTGTATGCTATGTGTTATATATGTGTGCTAAGTGATTTGAATAGGTGCTTGATATCATTTTGAGGTGTATGATCATCTCATTTTGAGTGCATTTGTGTTTGGTGATGAATATTCCATTTGTTCACGTATAGTGATAATGGAAAGGAATGGCGTATTGCATGTAATGCAACGTCAATAGTTGGATGATTTTGTGATAAGCGTTTATGGGAAATGTATCATGCTGGAAATAAGTAAAGTGAGTGAAATTTGGATATTTATAGTAGACTTTCTAAATATAGAAAGTGTAATGTGAAATGAAAAGTTATTTTTTAGAAAGTTTAGTGAGTAGCGTTTATGTAAAAAGGTTTACCCAAATTAGCTTAGGTTTTTATGAAAACTTAAGGTAATGAAGATAATTATGTAAATAATCATAATTAAAAAATATATATAAAAAATATATAGGGGTGTTTATCCGGCCGGTTAGGGATAAAAGAAAAAAAAGGAAACTAATTTGACTACAACAAGGATTCTAAGTAATATAAATACAAAATCAAGGAAAACCCTAAAACACTTTTCTCTCCCTCTCTCCCTGTGTTCGGTCAAAACCCCAAAAGAAGAGAAAAAAATAATTTTTTTTATCAAGATTCAAGGTGTGATTCAAGTGTGATCAAGTAAAGGTTTAGGTATGTTTTCAATTAAGCTTTTGTTTAATCTTTCAAATCATGTAACAAATAATGTGATGGATCTAGGGTTTACATAAAATACAGATTATATATGAACTTTAATGATGGTATAATGATTAGGGTTAGTTTAGGGTTATGATTATGCTTGTTGAATGTTAGGGTTGCGTTAGAACATGATTTAGAGTTGAGCAGATTTTAGGTCTGTGTTCAATTGATGATATCTTGATGATAGAAACTTGTTTGATACGATTCAAGAGCCTAAATTGTAGTTCAAAGAGTCTATTTTTCAAAAAGTCCAGCCTCGAATGATTTTGAGTTTAGGAAGTTGGTCAAATGTTGGTTACAAGAAAAGTTGTCAAAATAGTAAATACGGGTCAGAATTAGGTCATGTTTAGGAGGGTAAAACTCCCCAAGGCTCAAGTCGCAACACATGACGAAGGTACGGGTTTAGTGAAGAGATGCAGATATTTCTTTTGAAATTGGTCTTCACGTTCCCATGTGAACT
>BQNB010120538.1:0-16261 GCA_026074375.1 Tanacetum coccineum | reverse complement strand
TATTGCTAACTGTCTTATTTCAGGTTTAGACGACGGTGTTGCAGCCTCATTCCAGCGAAGTCGGATTCATAAACCACATGCTCATACTCAAGCTATCAAAGTCAAGCCCAAAACAAGGCAAAGCATAAACGTCAAAAGTCACATCTTCAACGTCATCGGTGGTACGGAGGAGTTTGAAGAAAGAGACCTCAACATTGGGGGAGATTGTTAGCCTTAATTTTATATAAGTCGAACAAGAATGTTATCGGTCTTATTAGTCGTAATTAGTCTTGTTAAGTAATAGGCTAGTCGGGTTCAACGGGCTTGGTTTGTAATCTAATATTGTCCGTGTTGCGGGCTCAAAGCCCAAGAAAAGCCAAGCCCGGCCCAAGTTAGAAAGCCCATAAGCCACTCATGGCTCAAGGGTATAAATAGAACCCTCTCCACACATGGAGAGGGTGTTGGTTACCATTTGCATAATTTGTGTGTGTGTGTAATCTTCCAACTCTAGTTTTCTCTCTAATAATCTTTCACTTTCCTTATCTCTTTTCTATCTTTATTTTGCTTATTGGTATAGCTTATTATTGTGAAATGGATTAAGCTTTTGGGATAACAACATTTATAAGTCTTGAATAATTCAAGGAACTCATTATTTATGTGCTAACAAGAAGACATAACAATTTTACTACTTACTTTTTGTTATAAGTCATTTATAAATTCAATGACTTTATAATTATGTCTTAACGAGCAAACATAATTATAGTAACTAAAGTAGTTAAGTACGCAAACTCTTGAGTTCAATAGTAATTTCAAGTTAATTTCATACTTCATAATTATGATTATACAATTAACCATGATTATATTGACTAAAACATGCAGTCAATGAGTTGAAGTAACTTAATATTATATCTTGACATTTAAACGTAATAGGGCAACAAACATCTTATGTGTTTTAGTCCTAGTAGTTGCCCTAGTAGAATTATTAGCTTTCTTAACTTGCGATCAAGAGAAACCAATAATCATATTGTTATATGTTGTTTCGTTCACACATTTAAGATAACTCCCACTTGTGTGTGACACAACATTATTTAATATAGACAAACAATGCGACATGCGCTTGATTGTATAAACAATATGATAGTGTCATAGATATTACAAGTAGATTTAGAACCATATCATTTAATAAGGAATGTTTTAGAAAGCATCATTAGAAAGGCAACATGTTATCATATAAAATAAGATGCAGTGATCCTTAAAACTATGGTTGTTCATATTGGGAAAGTAATGTATTATTTCAAGACAAGCTAGAAATAATATGGGTAACTAACAAGGAAATAAAGCTTGTAGCTCCCACTGAATTAGACAACATTAAATGAATGTCTTTTCAGTAGAAAAAAGCAAAGTTCTCACTAGATTTGTCAACATTGTAAGTGTTACATCACTGGTAGAAAGCAAATAGCAATTTATTTACTTTCTTACTCTCTTAGAATGCCTATAAGTAGCAATGTACTTAGGTATTGTACAGAGTATATGAAGTTTTACTTATGTAGATGAGAGACTAGCCATTAATGCTTTCATTTAACTTGAATATTAGCACGCAATTTCTCCTTAATCGGTCTGCATAACCACAAGGGTGTTTAGCCCCTTAGGGAATAAAGTGAGACAAAAAAAAAATACCTAGAAGACATGCTAGTAATTTTCTTTACTCGTTGTGGTTTATTAAGAATTCCTCTTATTAACATTTAAAACTCATACATCGTCTTGACAAGTTCAAGATGTCATTATTTTGGTAGCTATAGCCAAAATGTTCTCTAGTTACACAAAATATTTTATCTTTAAAAGATTTCAAAACCGAAAAAGGGTAATGAAAGATTGAAAGTGAGTTTAAATATAATGAGAAAAATTCAATTGTAATCTTATCATTGTTTTGTCAAGCAATATATGAAGAGAGATAAAAGCGCTTGATAACAAGAAGCTCATAATAAATAAATAACATATATACATATATATGAGTAAGTCTCTCTTTTTCTTACCAGGAAAGGAGACTACGTTTGTCTTTTCAAGAAAAACAACCTTTCGTTTACGAATTTATGTTGCAGTAATACCATTAATTAGAATATAGAAAGTTCAATTTTAGTATTTTGATAACTAATTCTTTTAGAAATTAACTACCCATTATTTTGAATAAAGCAATTAATTTACTAAAAGACTAAGATCCAACTTGAACTTCCTCTTATTATAGAAGGTCTGACCAACTAGTAAACAAATGAGGCAAGAGGTAAGCGATGAGCGTTAATTGCATTGAAGATGCAACTCTTAGAGTTATAAAACACATGGCATTGGTAACACATATAGTAATGTCATGTACATGTTTTGTCTCATCTTATGCCTCGGGTCCAAGGTCTGACCAAGCATACTCGATTTAGTCAACCAATATAAGAGCTTGCATTAATTAACATAGGTCTAACCTATAGGGAAAAATTGTCTTGGGTTGGAATTAACTTGAGGTCTGACCAGAGAGAGAAAACCAATTGCAAGTGTTCTTAGATTGGGCGGCATCGACTTAAATTACAAAAAGGGTATCACATAAGTTTAATAAAGCCATATGTCAAAAGGTGTACAAAGACGCATGTATACATCTTTGTAACATAAGTTAAGAAAAACAATTTGTCAACTTATAATAAAACAAGTTTCGATAATTTAATGTCCATTTTAATTTGTCAAAAAATCAAGTTTTACAAATAACATATAATTGGTCACAAGGAATTAAAGTTGTGCACATAACAGATAAAATTAAATCAAGATTCGAGTAAGTTTGTCGTGGGAAGTCTTGTAAGAAATACTAACTTTTGTTAGTACTGCTGGTGCAATTGGCAGTACCCAAAGACAAAGAGTGCAGGCTATCCTAGTGACTTCCATTACCTTAAACACACTCAAATTGTGTGTATAAACACAATGCAAGCAAAATCCAAGCCTTAAAGGCTTTGGATCAAAATGACACAATAAAAACCTAAGCAAAAAGCTCCCCTGGTGCTGAACATTTATAATAAGCCATTACTTTTTGATATTCTTAAAACTAACTTTTAAAAACTGATTAACAACTATTCTTAAATCAAAACTCAAATGCCTCAAACAATTTTGAACACTCACTTTGACTTTTTGAAGTCAAACACACTTAAACCAAACACCCTTTAAAAAGTGACAGATTCAAATTAAGCTTATGAAATGAAAATCTAATTATCAAAAACTTAAAACCAGATTATGCAGAGTTTATATAATCCCTAATAAGCATGAATTAATAACTAAATAAGCAGTAATCTAAAATTTAAGCTAATATCTATTATTTTTGGTTTTTAAGAGTTTTTAAGACAAATATATGTAAATCTATGATTCAAACTAAGAAAATTAAAATCAGATAAACAACTATGATGATTAAGCTAGATAAAATGCAAATAAGTACTAATAAGCAAAGAGATGAAGCAAATAAGCAATGATAAGCATATAAGCTATAACTAAGCAATTCAAACTGAAATTAAAAATGAAAAGAGAAACTTACTTGAACCTTTAGCTAAACAAAAGGGACCAATAATGGCAGCTACAAGCTCCCTAGCTTATTAATATCCTTGGGAGCTCTTCCAAAGTTAGCTCCCCTTCCATAGCTTATAAATCCAATAGTTAAAGTTTTTAAGCTGGTTTAACAATCTAAGTATAATAAGATCTAATTTAGCTCAATTGTACGCTTATAGACTTACAAGAGCTTAAATGAGCTTATGGCGGGCTTATGAAAAATAGCTTAATTTTTGAGAATTTAAATGAGAACTTAAGAGTGAGATTTAAAAAGCTTTAAAACTGAATTTCATTTATAGAAGAAACTGATTACATTGCTTAAAAAAGAGATTACAAAACATTTAAGTAAAAATACGAAATTAAGCTAGACTAAAAATTGCTAAAAAAACTAGATGGTGTGTGTGTGAGAAGTGAGGCCTATTTATAGTGCCAGGCTGAAGCTTCTATGCCTCTTGAATCCAATTCCTAGCCTTCAATCCGCACCCTTGATTCTTCTAATCATTTCCAAATGATTTTGAGCCGTTTGATCATTGTGTGTGTGTCTAAGGATCGCCAGCGTGTCATTCCCTTGATGTGACATTGTTTTAGTTGTGTGAGTGATCCAAGAGTAAATCCTACTTAACCTTGTGCTTTTCTTGCTCTGACGTGGCCTTCTCAAGAGAGTGAGCTAGTAAGGAGCTTTGATAAGACTGATTTGTCCTTGCCATTTTAGTGTAGACCTCTTGAATTGACTTAAGCACCCTTTAATTTTGGATTCCCCTGGTTTAACTGCTTGGAGAAATGGTGAGATGGAATTGAACAGATAACCAATGCTTCCGCCTTTTTTTTTAACTATGAAACGGGTAAAAGTCATTGTAACTTTGCCTTTTTGACACAAATAGTCTTTCTCTTTGGTTTTCTTATTTATAGTGTAAAATGAGTTTAGAATTTGGCAGTTTAGGTCCTTGTGGTTTATAGAAAGGAAAATGGACTAGGGTTTTGGGCTAAGTAATGGGCTTTGGATCCGGGTGAGGGTAACTTAGGGTTTTTAAGGCCCATTGAGGTTTTCTGGGCCCAATAAGGGAGGAGGGGACATTTTTGGACTTTTGTGAAAGTTGAGGGACCAAGGTGAAACATTTTGAGGATTTGTCCTTTTGTGTTGACTTTGTTTGACCACTGTGACTGGACTTGACTGCGGGTTTGACTTTTCTGGCTTCGGTTTTGAATCCTTAGCTTCTTTTTGTACTCTTCTGATTCTCGTGTCCGTGCTTGCCCGTTTTTGACTGTTTTCTTGTGATTTTTGATATATCCGTACCTGCATACACAAAACACAAATACAAGCATATTTTTGCCATTTTTGGTCTGTTTTGGGTTTAATTGGGTTATTTTAGGCATAAATGGATATGTGTAATCTACACTTATCAAAATTCCCCAAACTAAACGATTGCGTGTCCTCACGCAATATCATATGCCTTATAACCAAATACCTCGAAACTTCCCCAAACTAAACCTTGAAAAGTAGCAAAGATTTTTGTTGAGAGAGTTAAGAGATCACAAGTTAGAAAACACCCGATTTCCCATTTTCAAAGATTTTTCTCTTTTTATGATTTTTTCTTGATAATTAACTACTTAACTAAAACTTATTTGTCATGACATAATGTATTGCTTTCATTACCTTATTGGTAACTTTGAGAATCATAGAACAAAAAGCACAATTAAGTATCTAAAAGATAACTTCATCATCCCTGATTTTTCACTTTTCCCATGCTAAGCTTAAACACAAGATCATTGTTAATTAAAAGCTAAAATGCTAAAACTACTTATAATTACAACTTGTGAATTCCTTCCCCCGACAAAAATCATAAAAATTAGGGTGTGTGTGTTCTAATTTAAATTAAACCAATAATCCACATATTTAGATAGATGAAATCCGACCAAGCTTTACACATGGGCCTTATGGGAAAATATGTTAATCACTTAGCAAGATCACATCACAAAGCAAACAAAAACCACCCTTAGCTAAGACATCGTGATTCACTGTCCCATGTAAGAACTTTCTTACTCTAGCAATCCACCGTCATCGGGTAAGTGTTAATGCATTTTGACTGACCCCCCATCCGTAGAATACTAACGAAACTAAGAACTTCCCGTTTGAAAAACAGGCCTTTAAGACTTTTGCAAACCTAGTTCCAAAAATAAGAATACCATGGTTTTTAGAAAATGAAACTTTACTAATTTATTTTCTATAGTTATTATTTCTATTTACAATTATTTGGGCAAGGGAATTGGTATATTTTTCTTTCGACGACACATCGGCCTCGCCTCCGACAAGAGCTCGTGTACTTATTATGATACAATCCCTAAATATACATCCTCCACCCTTTCTTTCGATGTCACATCGGGAGCGAACCGACAAATGCCCATGTACTTTATTGCGATGGAGTTTGTATATTAATTATTAACACTTAGGATTTATAACTTGCATCCTTTTTATTCACTAACTACATCTTAGATTTTTTTTTTATTTTTTATTATTATTTTTTTTTTGATACATTATTTTTGCAAATAGAAAAATTTTGTTTTAGAAAACCAAGGTATAAATTTGAACTAAAATTCTTATTTACAAATGATGTCGACTTCATCGATAAAGCTTTTTCTCTAAATATGTTGATTAAACTTTTAAGAGTAAAACTCTAATTTGTAGAAATCAAAGAGAACACGTATGATTAATCATTTTAAGAACTCCGGGGAAGAAAAATCACAAGTTATTCTTATAAGCCTTTAAGTTTTCCAAATAAACTTTGTTTAGCATCCTAATTCGTAACTAACACTATCATCTCTTATTCTTTACAAAAGAAATTCTCTAATAAAGAAATTCGCAAATACTTAGCCTATATAAATTCCAACTCGGCATATTTAAAATCTACTTGAGATTAGCACAAGTCTTCATTTACTAATGATTCAAGTCTAGCATGTTTAAAGTCTACATGAGACTAGCACAAACTATCATCATTAATTGTTAAGGGAGAAAGCTAGAACTCTACACGTACGATCGGGTCAAAAATTACTTCTTATTCTTACCAACGGAAAACCTACATTTTTGTCTTAACACTTATTTTATTTTTATTATTATTATTATTATTATTTTTTTAACTAATATGGCAAATAAGAACTTAAAATTTTAAAATTTTGCTATTTTTGTGGGAAAAACGGGTACGTGAGAACAAAACAATAAGCAAGTAACATCAAATCGATAGATTCCCTACCCCAAACTAAAAACGAAACATTGTCCTCAATGTTTAAAGTCGGGTCTCTACGTAAATCTAAGCCGTTTATGAAGTATGCAAAGATAACGGAACGATAATGATGAAAGGATATGGATTATCCCCCAAACTAATTCAAACAAAGATGAGAAGTCTAGTTGAATGGGAAACAACACCGGACACGAGAGGCTTCAAAGAATTTGTTGGGTTGATCCTACAAAAATTACAATAAACACGCAACAAACATCGAGAAATCGGAAAGAGTACAAGCTTCTCTCAACACAACACATTAAAAAATAGAAAATAGAAAAGATAAGCATGGGGTGAACTCCCATGAAGCGGCTTGTTTTTGGTAACCAAGTCGCAAGCTCGACTCGATCCCTGAATTAATTTGTCCTTAAGGAGAGTAACACGTAGAGCAAGAAACTGTTGTTAGAAAATGCCACCGGCTTATGAAATGTGACGATGCCGGGGTCAAAAACAAAATTCTCACTTCTAAAGGAGAAAATCAAAAGTGATTCCTCGGTGTAAGTGAAGTATGGAAGAAAAATCCAAATGATAATTGTGAAGGAATTGTCATCTTCAACATTGCTTTGGTAGAAAGCTTCATTAAGCACAACATTCTTCATAACCAAAATGGGCTCAAAATTCAAACATTTATCTGAGTGGTTCTGGTGGTTCTGGCGGAGGTAGAAGAAATGACGGCTCTTTGAAAACTAAAAGTCCCGGAGGAAATGTTCTCTTTTCAATTCTCCTCCAATGTTACAAGATTTTTATCATGAATGGTATGATAAACTAGTATACCCAGTTTGAATACTTTGTCTCGTTTCCGAGAGAATTCAAGGTAACACTAGCCGACAACTCCGCAGTGAAAGGCGAGTCGGAATCTAACAAAGGAGATGGTAAAATACTTGATTCGGTGGAATCAAATGAAACGGTTAAGTCCTTTTTAAAATCCTTTGGTTTGGAAAAATGGTCATTAAAATTAATCGGATTATCAAAAATGATTCTTATTGGCATGACAATGGTATCGATTGGAATATCACTTGAAACTTTATCTTCTTCTTCTTTGATTTCTTCAACTTCTTGAGGACGAGAAAGAAGTTTTGGCTGTTGATGTAAGTAAGTTGCCAAGAGACAAATTATCTTTTTCCTTATCGCAATTTGAGTCATCATTTTCCACACAAATCGTATCAAAGAGAAAAACATCGGTGTTTTCCATGAACAAACCTTCTCTCTGGTGAGAGTAGGGGAAGTAGGATTGTTACTTAAAACTTCAAGGGTGGGAGGGAGAGTAAGATCAATTCCCGGTGGAATTGAATCTATTTCAAGATAAGCTTCAAATTCACTTTCTTCCGGTGAAGTAAGTGCAAAGGAAGAAGAAGACTTAATCTCGACATCCTTATCGTTCTCTTCAAAGAGAGGGTTCATGTTGCTAGATTTGAAATTATCATCGAATTCGAAAAGAGGATTTGAGTAAACTTGAAAATTTACTTCATGAAAATCTTTCTTAAGAGTCGAATCATCATTACCCGGTGGTAACGAATCAAGAGGAGTAAGTTCATCGGCGAACTTCTCTAAATTATCACTAGTCTTCACCGGAGAAGAACTAGAAGGAAGAGTATTATTAGTGGTACTAGCCACTAAACGGATCGTCAATTTGAAAAAATCGCTGATAGAAATGGCAAGAACAAAATTCTATATTCCATGTTTTTCTCAGATTTATCGGCAAAGTAAACAAGTTCTTCCTTTCCTACTCTTAAAGTCAATTTTTCCTCGTACAAATCAATGAGAGCTTTTGCAGTTCGAAGGAAGGGCCTTCCTAGAATAATAGGTACTCTAGGATCGGGCTCAAAATTAAACACCACAAAATCTGCAAGAAAAGTGAAACCATCGACTCTAACTACAACATCCTCGGCTATGCCCATCAGGTGAGTAATCAAACGATTGGCAAGCTCGAGTGTCATACGAGTAGGAGTCAAAGCTTCAAGCTCAAGTTTCTTATAAATTGAATGAGGTAAAAGGTTAATGCTAGCTCCTGAATCAGCTAAAGCACTAGTCCTATTGAGTTCTTGTAAAGCACATGGGATAAGAAATTTTCCCAGATCTTCGAGCTTCTCTGGAACTTTGTTCATAATGATAGCAGAACACTCAGCATTCACGGTCATGATAGCGATCTCCTCGAGCTTCTCTTTGTTCCTTAGCAACGAGCTTAACCATTTGTTGAACTTTGTCATTTCGACAAGATCATCTTTCAATCCAATCTCTAAACGGAGTTGCTTGAACATCTTCAAGAACCTACTATGTTAAGCACTTGGTTTATCGTTCTCTCTCACTTTCATCCTCTTGGGGTATGGAAGTTTAGATTGATACGAATTAGGATTTGGAGAATTAAGATCAAGATTAACGGTTTTCTTTGCTTTTGGTTTTGGAATTTCCATGAAAATGGATTCTTCCTCCTCTGGAGATGGGACATGTGCGGTATTTTCTAAATTTGGATTTTACACTTTTTCCGTTGACATCTTCGAGTTTTGTTCGGGTTCTTTTTGGGGAATTGAAGTAACGGGTGTAGGAACAAGAGGAGTCGAAGGTTCCTCCAAAGTCTTACCGCTTCTTGTGGTGATAGCATTAATTTGCTGACGAGGGTTAGTCACGGTTTGACTTGGAAGAGTTCCTGAATTTGAAGTAGAAGCTGAATTTTTGAAATTATTACAAAGACTTGTTAACAAACTCGTAACATTAGCCATTTGCATCTGCAAATTTTGACCCTGATTTTGAACATTTTTCAACACCGCATCGTTTGCCTTGACGTAGTTTTCAAAATCCGTTTTCGAAACACCTTGAATTTGAGGCGTAGGAGCCTGATATGGTGGAACTTAGTATACCGGTGGTTGATTGGTTGGTGGTTGAAAAACTTGACCTTGATAGTTTTGATGGTTTTGGTTAAAATTGTTTCCACGGTTTTGATTGAAATTAGAATTGGTTCATTGGTAACGGTTTTGGTAGTTTTGGACATTCGATTGATTGAAACCCGATGGTTTCATTTGACTTGCCAAATTAGATGGTTGGTTTCTTTAGAGAAAATTTCCTACGGCTGCGGTTTGTTGAAATTGTTGGATGTTGTCATGAAGAACAGGAAAATCATTTCCACCTCGAGTTAACGGATAATGGTTAAAATTATGATTCAATCCACATGTAACACAAATTCCTCAACCGCTTTGACGGGTGCGGGAGTAGTAACAACTAAAGCTTTCATTTCATTCATCATTTGTTTCATCTTAATAGTCATCTTATCCTCAAGAGAAGCGGCTATTTGTTGCATATCGAAAGAATTATTAGAAGGTGAAGAATTAGAAAGAGGAGCATCCGTACTCACTCTTGAATCAGACTTCTTGAGTAACGAACTTTTGACTTGCTTTCAATTATCGCTAAACCTTCCTGAGGCATCTTGTCTAAAAAATTGCCACCTGCGGCGTAATCTAAGGCATCCTCTTGATCGTTTGAATTCAAAGAATTGTAAAAAGTATCGAGTTGGTGTAGTTCTGAAAAGCCATGGTGAGGACATTGACGAATGAGTCCTTTAAAACGTTCCCATGCTTCGTTAAAAGCTTCGTTTGGTTTTTGATAAAAAGTAATGATCTTATTTCGATAGTAAGTGGTTTTTGAAGATGGGAAGTATTGGTTTATGAATTTTGAAACAAGGTCGTCCCATGTAATAATTGATCTAGGAGGTTCCTTGTCTAACCAATCTCGGGCTTCATCGTCTAGAGAAAAAGGAAAAATCAAAAGCTTTATCGAAGTGTTCGGAACTTCGGGATGTCTAAACGTTGAAGTGACTTTGTTGAAAAATCGAAGGTGATTGTGAGGGTCTTGTCTACCCGTAAACTTATTACTTTGCACAAGATTGATTAAAGGTTGTTTAAGCTCGAAATTTGTTAGATATTAGAAAAAGACTCGGTCACCCAAGGTATTTTACTGTTTATTATAGCTCGTAGTTTAATAGTTAATAGTACATTTTTCGGTTTTAAGTCGGGTACGAATACCCGGCAATTGATCGGTTGGTAACACTATAGCATCTTCATAACCCTGCGATGTGGTTCTTGTAACATTTGGGCCATTGTTCGATTGTCGACCATTGGAACAACGTTTTGTTCAACAATTGGATCAATCGGAAGAGTTTGTCGTCGTCTACGAGATTGCGAACGAGTGCGCATAAAAAGAAAAACTAACAATTAAAAAGCAAAACTTTAAACTATTTTTTTTTTAGCAATGAAATATTAAACTGGTTTTTATGTTTTTATTTACACGAACGAGACTTAAACCAATTAATCAACTACTTTCACGGTAGCGATCTTGAAAATTGCTTTTCAAGGTGAGCCGTACTTGGTGAGAGACACAAAATGCAAGTGTTAAATCTTTGATTACGAGAATTAGGTAACAATTGTCAGAGTTCACCGGAAATTGAAATGATAATATCTCAATAGAAGATATTATATGTTGGTGTTCGATTACCAGCTTTGTTTATTTTATTTTTCTTTTTTAAAGGACAATTTTTTTATGTTTTTGATTTTTCTATATTTTTTTTTCTTTTACTTATACTAAAAAGAAAAGGAAAATATTTTTTAACTTTTTATATTTTATATATTTTTTATATTTTTGAATTTTAAAACAAGAATGAAAATTTCGAGGACGAAAGGATCTTCAAACCAAATCAACAAACACAAAACGTAGGAATCGTAAACACTAATCCCCGGCAACGGCGCCAAAAACTTGGTGTGTAAAGTTTTATACACGTAAAATATATATTAAAAATACTACTTAGGTAAATTCCAACTATTCACCTTTAACCAAGGTAAAAAGTTAAGACTTACAAAAATAATATAATAGATATAAAATACGTATATTTAACCGGGCAAGTATGATCACCCGGGTCGTTATCCCCAATGACTAGTGAAATTGAAACCACGTTTAGGTTCGGATCCTGATTTGAATGAAGCAAAGATATTTGATTTGGAAAGAAATAAAAACCCTAATTTTTACTTTTTTATAAAAGACTAATTAAACTAATTAAAATCTAACCCTAATACTAATTAAAATTAATAAACCTAATTAAAAACTTAACTAATGACTAATGGTGCAAAAACCTAAGAAACTAACGGGGAAACTAACAAACTAACGGAGGGACTAACAGAAAAACAATTAAAATCGAAAAGTTACACTTTCTACCCTAAGAATCTATCCCGACAACAAACTAAGACCCGAATTAAGGTGAAATTTGAAAAGTGCTTAAAATGAAAAACTCAAAGAAGCAAAGTTGTAAAGGAAGCTAGGGGGAACAAAATTAATAAAGATACTTAGGACTGAAATTCACAAATAAGCTCTCAAAGAGCTTATCTTTAAGCTGTTACAGAAAGGAGGGCTTATCCCTTGGTTTTAGAAAATAAGCTATAGAAAACTCAAAACTAGATCAAAATGAAAAAGGAAAGAAGTTCTAAAGAGCTTATGATATGCTTAATCTATAAATGAAAAGAAACTAAAGCTTAAACTACTTTTATGCTACTGAAATTGATCATGAAATAAGCAAACTCAGGAAATAAGCAAAGTAACACAAACTACAAATAAGCTAGAGAACTTAATAAGCTAAAATAGACTTTGAAACTTAAAGAACTTATCAAACTACTTATTATTCAACAAATTAAGCTATAAAATCTAGACTTAAAAGCTGAATTATCAAATTTAAATCCTAAAGATTGGATTTTTCAGGTTTTTTAAGACTTTTGACAGCAAAATAAGCTAGGACAATAAGCTAGAAAACAAAATTGAAGACTTAAACTAAATTAAGATATATGAAAACTTAAATCCTACTGAATTTTATAAGCTAAATACTAAAATTACTGATCTAAATTAAGCTGAGAACACAGCAGTACTAACTGAGGTTAGTACTGGTAGTGTAAATATTCAGCAGTACTTTCACTGGAAAGTACTGCTGATGCAATTTGATTTTTGAAAATAAGCAATGAAATAAGCTAAATAATGAAAACTAAAACTAAATTCTTAATAAGCTAAAGCTAAACTTAATCCTACTGAAATTAAAGCTAACAGTACTAACTTGTGAAGGCAGTACTAACTTTTTTCGTATACTAGGTAGTGTAAAGGTTTTCAAGCAGTACTACTTAGGTTAGTACTTGCTAGTGCAATTTTGAGACAGCACTAAAACCAAACACACCCGATATATCATTTTGACAGGATTTAGGAAAAACTTATTTAAGGAAATTAAATGAACAAGTAACAAGCACTAAATACCAGATAAAAACTAGCTTAAAACAAACTTAAAAATCATGATTAAACAACTGAATAAGCAAAATTCTAAGATCTTAACTAATTAAACTAATGTTTTTGGATTTTATGAGTTTTTATGACAGAAATTGATAACTAAAGATCTATAACTACTTAAGCAAAAACAGATGAAAACACATAACTAAATAGCACTAGAAGAGATATTTAAACACTAGCAAGCAAAGAGAATAAGCAAATAAACAGATCTAAACATAGCAAGCAATAATTTCAAAATTTAAAACTAGAATTTAAAGGTAAATGGAAGAGAAACTTACAAACTCCTCTAGCTAAACAAGAGGAACCAATTAAGGCAGCTACAAGCTCTCTAGCTTATGAATAAGCTAGAGTATAAGTCCTTGGGATCTCTTCCAAGGTAAGATCCCCTTCCAAAAGCTTAGATACAATAAGATCCATATGAGATTAAACTGATTTAAGGTTTAGATAAGGTTAATACTTAATTCAAACAGCTCTATTTCAGCTTATAGACTGAAAGAGCTTAATATGAGCTTATTGAAACAATTTGGCTTAATAAGAGAGCTTATGACTTTAAATGAGAGCTTAGAAAATGAGATTTAAAACACTAAAAACTGAATTTCATTAATTAAAGAAGCTGATTACAATACTTGAAAAAGGAAATTACATTTAAGAAAATTACGAATTTAAGCTAAAAATTAATAAAAACTAGAAATTGACTACTAAAAAAAAACTAGATGCTGTGTGTGTGAGAAGTGAGGTCTTTTTATAGTGCCAAGCTGAAGCTTCTAGGTCCTCTTTCCTTGCTCTCCAAACTTTCAATCCTGGCCAATCATTGCTTTAATCATTTGAGCTTCAATCGTGACCGTTTGATCAAGGAGTGGACACCTGAGGATTGCCAGCGTGTCATTCCCTTGATGTGACGTTTGTGCTTCTTTTGTGAGTAAATTAGCACAAAAACCCACATTAATTTGTGCTTCTTTCGTGGCTCTTCTTGAGAGAAAGTTAATGAATCCTTTGATAAAGACTGATTTGACCCTGGGTTTGTGATGTAGACCTCTTGAATTGACTTAATCACCCTCTAATTTTGATTTGCCCCTTGTTTTACCATGGGGGTGAAATGAAGAAGACGGATGAATAGTAAAAGGGGTTCCCGCTCCTTTTTCGACAGTTAAAACTGTTGGAGTTTGGGAAGTTAACACATTTGGCCCCTCTCTTTCATTTCCTCTTTTTAAGTTATAAAGAACTTTCGAAAATAGCAAGATTGGTCCCTGGAGATGTTATAAAAGGAAATTTGGCAAAGGCTTTGGGCTTTTGGAGCTTCGGCTTTGTACTCTTCTGATTCTCGTGTCCGTGTTTGCTCGCTTTTGACTGTTTTCTTGTGATTTTTGACTTATCCGTACCTGCACACACAAAACACAAATACAAGCATATTTTTGCCATTTTTGGTCTGTTTTGGGTTTAATTGGGTTATTTTAGGTATAAATAGATATGTGTATTTTACACTTATCACTGACATTTGCTCATGAAGTAATCTTCTCATTCCCATGTGAACTCCGGACCTCGCC
The DNA here is from genome assembly GCA_026074375.1 of Tanacetum coccineum. Taxonomy (NCBI): domain Eukaryota; kingdom Viridiplantae; phylum Streptophyta; class Magnoliopsida; order Asterales; family Asteraceae; genus Tanacetum; species Tanacetum coccineum. The sequence continues at coordinate 1,596 of BQNB010120538.1, read as the reverse complement.
GCGAGTTACATCGAACCTTGACTATGGGAATACGGCTTGGTTTACGTTGCTTCGCCTCACGGTTTATTATTTCTATCGGTTCTTCAATAAAGTGCAATTTGTCATCGAGTCGATTATAAATTCGATTTGTCGAGGTGATGGAAGTACCAGCAGATCCTCGAAAAACATCTTTGGAAGAAAATTACGAATCACCGCCTCAAATTCTAAACGTTTCTCCATCGGTTCTCAGAAGATGATGGAATTTCTAATCCACCAATTTACTTACATACGCTCAGACGTTTATTTCCAACAAAGAGTGACTACGAAATGTAGTAAAGAAAAGAATGGAAAAGAATTTGACTCATGGAAACAAACACGAGACTTTTCTCGAGTGTTGAGTTGGATAGACTTACTTGCATAGTGATCATTGTTAAGGGTACGCATAAATTTTTTACTTTTTAGAAGCTTTAGGTAAAGGGTTAGTTTCAATAAGGTTTAAGGGTAACAACTACCAACATGACGAGGTTCCTTCTGAATTATACATAGGTGATCAGGCTATGTATAACTGAGAGGTAATATTGACATGCTTGCTTTCGTCAAAAATTTATCTTCGTGTTCAAGGTGATAATAGGATATTTTTTTTTGTAAAGTGGCAAGTTTGTATTTGTGGTAAAAATAAAATAGTTCTTGATATGGTAATAGTTTTATATATGTTTACTCATTTGTTATTTTATTTTTCATTATTATTATAAAGAGTTTTTATACGTGACAGAAATCGGAATGAAGTACAGGGTGGTTACAATTTGCTTATAGAAAATCTTTCGGTTGAATTACTATAATGAAAAAGTGGTTCGCGAGACAAAATCGATACCATTTATAGGATTGTATTTGTTTATTTTATGTGAAAATGATATAATAGTTTAAGGTTTACTATTGAGAGGGTTTACTATGGTCAAAAAGAATTATTTATATCTAAGTTGAATTTAAAACCTTTATAAAATTTATTTATTTATTTATTTGTTTATTTATTATTATTATTATTATTATTATTATTATTATTTTTAAAATAAATAAATGATTCACGAAGCTAAGTCAGTAAGATCTACAAGATGGTACTTAATTAATTTTTCGAAAAGGATAAAACATTTTTCGGTTTAACATAACGCCCTATATAAAGACATTTTTCCAAAAATGGTTTTTAAACAGTAGATCACCGGAAGCGTAAAGGATACTAAAACAAGAATAAGAATAATCAGATATAATAAATGTAAGAGACATCAGGGTTGTTTACAATGGCGATAGATCAAGTATAAAGAATGTCCGAACAACATAAAAGTAGTTAGAGGATATGGACATGAAGAGTCATATGTCCTAGAAGACCGTGAATCAGAAAGCTAAAGAGTGTCATTCGCCGAATTTGTCGTTGCAAGAATGGGCCAAAGCCCACTCTCTCCCTCTCTTATTTCCGGTCGTTGCAAGAAAGCTAAGGAACGATTCGATCACATTAATAGTAGATAGATGTAAGCATTAATGGTATTAATGTATAGCAACGTTCAAAAGAAATGAGTGTAAGGTGAGAACTTTAGAAGTTGACTTCTCGACGGTATGATTCTCACA
>BQNB010120537.1:0-20614 GCA_026074375.1 Tanacetum coccineum | reverse complement strand
TCTTTTGTTTCTTAAACACCTCTGCTTGAAGATTTATACATGTTCTCTTCAACTTTGATGCTTCAAGCTCTGAGTTCATAGGAATAAACTTTGTCTAATGAAGTTCTGAAGGATGTCACTAGTTTCATCCTTAGTAGCCAAGAAGAATACCCAACTAAATCTGGTACAATCATCAGTAATTACAAGGCAATAACTTGCATGATTAATGCTTTTTACAAAAGTAGGTCCAAAAAGATCCATATGCAAGGTGTGTAATGGCTTAGAGATTGTTCTTTCTAATTTAACCTTACAGGAGGCCTTGTGTTTCTTACCTTTTTGGCAGGCAACACATGTATGGTCATTTCTAAAAACCTTGGAAGGTAGACCTCTTACAAGGTTTCCCTTCACAAGTTTGTTTATGTTTTTAAAATTTATATGACCTAACCTCTTGTGCCATAATTTAGATTCATCAGATGTGGCTTTTGCAATCAAACAAGCATAATCTTTTATGAGAGACGGTGTCTTCATAACAAAATTGTACATATTTTGTTGCCTAGGGACTTTTAGAAGTATCTAATTTTCATCAAACATTTTAAAGTCAGGAGACACAACAAGACATTCAGTTTCAGTAAAAAGAACCTTGTGCTGCTTATCACAGATTTGTGATATTGAGAAAAGATTAAAATGCCCAAGTTCTTTTACAAAAGACACACTATCAAAATCTAAATTACCAACTCTTATTCTGCCTTTACCAGTTATGTAGCCTTTGCTACCTCCAAAAGTAACAGATCCCCCTTTGCATTCTTCAAAATCATCCAGGTGATCCTTGTTACCAGTCATGTGCCTTGAGCATCCACTATCAAATATACCTCTGTCCTCCATGTTCTTGAGTGGATGATCCTGCACATGAAAAAGAGAAATTAGTTTCTCTTAGGGACCCAGGCCTTTTCAGGCTTGGGTCTGCCTTGTGGTCCTTTGGCATTTACAGTTCTAACAAAATTGGATCCACTATTATAATTGGAGTTTGGTCTTGTTCTCCTCCAATTATAACCTGCTGAGGTCTTAACAGCAGTGCCCCAATTTCCCTTTACAGCATGATAATAAGTCATTCTTGCTGTATTTCTAACAATGGGTCTTCTCACAGGTGAATGTGATTTTGAAAAATGACTTCTTTGATTAAACTTATTCACCTGGGGTCTTACAGGACTAAAACTGTTTGAGTTACTGGTAGGTACTGGTTGTTTAGATCTACCAGTATTAATATTAAAACTACCAGTATTAACATTAGACCTGACAGAATTAACATTTGCCCTACCAGTATTAACATTAGGTCTAACAGAATTAACATTTTGCCTAACAGCAATGAGTTGTACTGGTCTAGGTACAAAGTGATTAGCATGATTAACCCTGTTTGCATTGTTCCATACTGGTTTGGCCACCCCGTTACCAGTATTAAAAACCCTTTGTTTCTTAAGCTCAGCCTCTCTTGCCATTTTCTTTTCATAAAAGTCACAATCTTTGATCAAATGACTTAGGCTGCCACAAACAAAACACTTTTTCTTGATGAAAGAGTAACCTTCTCCTAGTTCTCTTTCCATCATTTTATTCCAATTCTTTCCTTTAACTTCAGATGTCCCTTGATTTTTCATTTGTTGCCTAGGAGTTTTTACGTGTGTTGCACAACTAGGTTCAACTTCTTTTGATTCAGACACAACTTTTTCATTAGTGATAACTGACTTAGACGCAGACATCTCATTAGGTACGCTTATACTTTCTGATTCAGACTCAGAAGAGTGCTCAGAGGGATTTCCAAAAGATCCTTCACTGTCATTTGATTGACAGGTAGAATGCTCAGTGGAATTGTCATCTGAGTCACTAATTTCAGGCTTTTGAGGTCCCTTTTTACCATAAACATACAAAGAATCATCAATTTCCTCTTGTGGTTTAGGAGTATAGTCTCCAGTTAATGGATGTGGAACTCCTTTGAAATTATCAGTCTTTGAAAATCTACTGTATAAAGGTTTGTTAAGAAAATCTTTTTCTGTACACTGAAACACAGTACGATTCATTTCTTCCTCATAGCTATCCTAAACCAACTTTACTATTTGAAGTCATACCTGAATCAACTAATTTCCAAAGGTTTTTAGAAGAATTTTTCCATGAATCTACTGTTTTCTGCAATTGTTCCTTTTCTTTTACAGCTTTCATTCCTATTCTCCTATATTTTTAAGCTTTTCATCTTTTGCATATATTTCATTTGCTTGAAACGTAAGCTGTATTTAGAGATAATTGTGCTTGAAAGTAACAATTTGAGTTAATTTCTTAACAGCTAGAGTATAGGCAAGTATTTTTACTTCTTGTTCACCTAACTTGATTTCATTTGTTCATCACACAGTGTTTTAAGCTTATTATATGAATCAATGCAAGTTTTAGAACATAATGATACCTCATTATTTGAGCTGATTGCCATGAGTGCATGATTTGTCTCTTCTTCCTCTACTGTATGTTCTCCCCAATTGACAACACCATCATCCATAGTCAGCAAACAGTTCTGATTTTGCTCTTTCTTTCCAGCTCCTTGATCTTGATAAAAAGAGTCTCTCTTCTTTCCATCATTTGTCCCCTTGGATGGGCATTCTCTAGCAAAATGACCAGTGTTGTGACATTTGAAACATTCAAGCTTCTTTTTGTCAAAACCAACAGGTTTGTTTCCATCAATCCGGACTCTCCTTCCAGTCTTTTTGTAGAACTTCTTCATTCGAATAGCAATCATTGCTATCTGCCAGTTTATGTCCATCTCTTAATGTCATTTTCTTCGATCATCAATCTGTTCTAGGTCTTCATGAAGCAAGTCCAAATCTTCAGATTGTTTGGCAAAGAGTGAATAAATAACTTCATCAGCAAAACCAGCAGGAACTTCTCTTTCTTGAATATTGTTTGAAGAAGTAGGAGTATAAGTACTGTAGGCACCAGTATGACCAGACTTAACCTTGTTAGTGCTGCTCTTGCTGTGTGAAACAAAAGCAACATTTTGAGCACTTGCAGATGATTTTGAGGTACTTGTGAGTTCTTGCTCAAAAACCCTAAGGTTATTATACAAGTCATCAATGGACAAAGTGTCAACATCTGGTTTGGTTCTCATTGTCATTGCCAGATTTGACCAAGCTGGGGGCAAAGATTTGAGAAACTTATGATTTGCATCCTCAGTTGATACTTCAGCACCATGGGCTTCCAACTGTGAGAGTAGTTGTTGGAACATGTCATAACCCTTTTCTAACCCTTCTGAACTTGATATAGTAAATGCTTCAAACTGTTGTTTTAAAACAGCTTTCTGCATCTTCTTTGAATTTTTATTACCACCAAACCTAGTCCTTATGGCTTCCCAGATTTCTTTTGCATCGTCCATTCTATGAAATCTTCTCAGATGTTCCTTGGGTTTGGCCATAAGTAAGATGGTTCTTGCCTTTCTTTCCTTTTCAACAGCATTAATTTCTGCAGCAGATGCTGGTGGAAGTATTCTAACAACACCATCTTTTCCAGTTGAGATTCTCTTCTTTGAATTTCCATTATGAATTACCTTCCAAACATCATTATCAATATATTCAAGGTAATGCTCCATCTCCATGGCCCATATATCATACTCCTCCTTCTTCAGAATTGGGAGTTTGATATTTGAAATAGTGGTTGTTGTAGGAGTGTGTCGTTGTTGTTGTTGTTTTGGTTTATTGGTTGCAGTACCATTGTCTGATGCATCTTCATGGTATGATGCTTCATCATCACTAAGATGTTGAGAGTAATCATCATTAGCAGGTTGAGACATTTTTCTAGATCTGAAAGTTGGTTGTTTATGTCTTGGGATTCTCTCTACCTCAGTAGTCCCATCTAGAGGCTCTGATACCACTTGTAGGGTCCAAAAGGTCTTGGATCTATTAGCCTTTTTGTAAGAACAATAGCTAACTTGAATAACATCCAAATCAACTATCTGAGAGACAATGACTATGAATACTAAGGTGCTAATGCGGAATCTTAACACAAGTACTAAGAAGAACACAATGTAAAACTTTGCTATTTGCAATTAATTTCTATTAGAATTACTAATTCAATCTCATATAAAACATTGTGTCGTAGTGTTCCTTTTATACACCAAGGAAACCCTAATAGGGTTTACAAAACGTGTGAAAGGATAATCCATATCCTTTCCTAAGATATCTCCTAAGATATCTCTAAGATAACTATTATCACTATTCTGTTACATAAACAGACTTAACTACAAGGCCAGTACTAACTATAGTACTACTAGGCTTAACTTAGTACTTGCAGACTTAACTATGTCTACCAGACTTAACTCTATAACTACCAGACTTAAGTATGTTTACAATAATTCCTAACATAAGCTTATAAACATGATTTCAACCCCTAGAGTCTTAGAACTTTTACATATGGATTTGTTTGGTCCTTAATCTATTCAAAGCTACGGGGGTAACTTTTTTACTTTGGTAATAGTAGACGATTACTCAAGATATACATGGACATTATTTCTAAAAACGAAAAATGAAGCTTTTGATAAATTTAAGGCATTAGGTAAAGGTCTACAAAACTTACTTGGTCATTCGATTGTTTCAATCCGAACGAATCATGGTAGAGAATTTGATGATGAAGTCCAATTTGAAGTCTCTTGTGACAAACACAAAATCTTTCACAACTTCTCGGCTCCTCGCGTTCCTCAATCTAATAGGGTTGTTGAAAGAAAGAACCGAACTTTACAAGAAATGAGTCGTACAATTCTAAATGAACAATTCATCCAACAAAGATTTTGGTGTCATGCTGTTGAAACCGTCGCATACATACTTAATAGGGTTTTGATTAGGAAAACTATCAATAAGACACCATATGAGATACTTAGAGGTAGGAAGCCTTCCGTAGAATACGTTAGAGTTTTTGGATGCATATGCATTATATCCAAATCATTAGAAAATCCTACTTCAAATGACTTAATCCCCTATAACGGCATCTTTTTAGGGTACTCGCAAACATCTAAGGCATACATAGTACTAAATAAAGAGACTTTAAAAATTGAAGAATCACTTAATGTTACATTTGATGAAAGCTTACCCAAATCCAGGACATCACCTTTGGTAGATGATGAGATGATTTAAGAACAAGCCGTTCAAAATCATAATAGAACCCAAAATCCAAATTGTGATTTAGAGGAAGTCATACCTAGGGTACAAAACATTAGAGAAGTTAGAGACCATCCCATAGATCAAGTGATAGGATAATTAGATGAAAGAACCCTTAGGTCACATGCCCAAGATAGAAGTAATTTCTTTGCATTTGTTTCAACCACAAAACCTAAGAACATTAAGAAAGCCATCAAGAAAGTTGGAAAATGGCTATGCAAAAGGAACTTGATCAATTTGTACATAATGATGTTTGGGATTTTGTTCCTTGGTCACAACATAATAGGAACCAAATGGGTATTTAGAAATAAGTTAGACGAAAATGGAGTAGTGTGTAGGAACAAAGCTAGACTAGTAGCACAAGGCTATAATCAACAAGAAGGAATTGATTATGATGAAACATATGCCCCTGTTGCTAGATTATAGTCAATTAGAATCTTACTTGCATATGCATGCTGTTATATGTTCAAGCTTTTTCAAATGGATGAAAAAAGTGCTTTTTCTAAATGGATTCATCGATGAGGAAGTGTATGTTGCGCAACCTCCCGGTTTTGTTGATTTCAAAAACCAAATCATGTTTATAAGCTTAAGAAGGCTTGTATGGACTCAAACAAGCTCCTAAAGCTTGGCATGATAGATTACAATCTTTCCTCACAGATAACGGATATAAAATAGGAATAGTAGACAACACCTTATTCACTAAAATAAAGGATTCACATCTACTAATTATTCAAATTTATGTTGATGATATTATTTTTGGGTCTACGTATCAATCGCTTTGCGATGAATTTTCTAAATTAATGCATGATGAACTTGAGATAAGCATGATGAGCGAGCTTAGATTTTTATTAGGATTGAAAATTAAGCAAATGAATGATAGAATATTCTTTAACCAATCAAAATACATTGGTGAAATGCTTAAGAAATTTGGTTTAGAAAATTCCAAAGTTACCAAAACTCCAATGTCTAGGAAAAGAGTCCTTACTTTAGATAAAGATAATGAATCCATTTATAACACTAAGTATAGGGGAATGATAGGTAGCTTGCTCTATCTCACCGCTAGTAGGCTAGATATAATGTTTAGCGTTTGCCTTTGTGTTAGATTTCAGGAAGATCCTAAGGTATCTCATTTAGAAGCGGTTAAAAGAATATTTAGATATAATAAGGGAACACAACATCTAGGTATTTGGTATCCTAATGATACGAGGATAAATGTATTGGTATATGCCAATTCGGATCATGCAGGCAATGTAGTTGATAAAAAGAGCACAAGTGGAATTTGCACATTTGTGGGATCTTGTTTAACATCATAGTTGTGTGTAGATGGAAAGATATCACAGGTTGCGCAGGTAGGGCATGGTAAACGGGTTTAGAGGATATAGGTCGTATTAAAACTCTCATCGTCTAATTTTTTTGCGTTAAAACGTTTGAAAGATTTAAAGGGGTGATTGTGTCGATTAAAGGGATGTTTGGGGCTGCTGAAAATCGTAGTTTCAACGTTTAATAATAACTAAATATAATAAGTTATATCAGTTTGGGGCAACTTTGTCCCGTTCGACCTATTTCCTTTAAGCTATATTTTGGTTATATCATTTACTGGATTTGGACACGATACATTTAGTGACCGTCTTCTAGATGATAGCAGTAAATGTCTTCTAATAAAACGCTACACACTTTGTTATAGAGGGTATGTTTTCTCAATTATCATGACCCAATTGGTATCAACTTAACTGTCCAACTGATGTTATACAATTAGTTATCTATTGGGCTCTAATTCTCTTTTGTGATACATAGTAAAAAATTATTGAGAGATATATTTAGAGTAGCATGTATGGCTAATAAGCCTTTTTGTAGTTTTCCACAAGCTAAAAATGTAGTACATCATCATACTTTAGATAATTGTAAGTAGTATGCTCTAAATATATTCATTTTACAATGTAGTTGCAAGCTTGATTAAACTTTTTTCTGAACAATTGTAATTTTTACTAATAAAATAGGTGTTTAGGCATAACCCTGTCTATGGATCATATTACTACATAAGAGATTTTTCAAAAATTTGTATTGGCCTCCAAAAGTTAATTATTCCAAAAGTTTAGTTATTACTTTAAAGTCATTTACTTAGGGTGTGTTGCAAAGGCACGATGTTGATTCTGCATATGCTAAAACTATTATTGTGCATAAGCACAGTTTGTGCGTAGCAAATATATTGTGACACTGTTAGACGGTAATGCAAAGAGCATATACACTAAGTTGTTTGATTTCGATCTGTTCAATTTCGTTTGTGTGCATCGTATACAAGTTCAGTATATGATCACTTTTAAGTATATAATAATGTAATGCAATAGTAACTTTCAGAACTAAGTAAATACATCGTGACACTCTTAAATTGTAATGCAAAACAATCATAGTCGCTTTCGGATTATTTGGTCTCGTACGTTGAACATAACTCAGTTTTTATGGAATTATTGATAATTGATATTAGATATGTGCTTATTTGGATGCTTTAACTTCATCTGAAATGTGCTGTTTTGTTTATATTTATGTTTCTAAATGATAGGTCCCTACCTCCAGCGGATGTTTTTTTGCACATGCTTTCAGGAAAAGGTGCAACTAAGAGTAGTTCTGTAAATAACAACATCCCATGTCAGATGTAAGAATGTCGAGGTTCTGCTGGCGATAAAGTTCGCAATACTTTCTACAACATTATCCATGCTACTGATGGTGTATGTAGTATGAAGGATGATCTGTATGTTGGATCTATAAAGCAACTTCTAGAAGGTGGGAAAACTAATTGCGCAAACGTATATGTGGTATGCCTAGCTGATATGTACACAAGATGTACATATCTTCTCTGGTGAAGCAACTACCAAGTTCCGCAAGAACCACGGGTGGCTAGAGAAGGAGTAAGTTCCTACTTATTATACCTGATGTGCGGTTGTCGTAAAGACTTCTACACGAAGTTTTACAACTCCCTAGGCAGTATACCTAATCATTGCAGTGTAGTATAGGAAAGACTCGGGGGTTGTTATTGTTCTCTAGGGGAATAGGTTGGGAAGGCTCAAACAAGGCTTAGCCAAGATCTACAGGATTGAAAAGAGATTCTTTTTGTATTTTTATATTTTATAGAAAGCTTATAAAATCAATGGTTTGAGAGGTTGGTTGATTAACTAATTACCTAAACTAAAAATGATATATACTACTGGTGATAACTTTATGATAAGATAGTGTATTTACTTAATCACGCATTACTCGTTAGATTGCTTCCCCTAATCCTATTGCCTTGTCACATTCATGATGATCTGTGTGAGTATTTCCTAGTCATGAACGAATTACACGAACCCACCTTCTATTTAATATTTTGTTAAGGCAACACACAAGTAAGGTAGTATGAAGACCATTACAAGGCCCCCAAGAGTATATTAAATGCAATTGAAATATCTTAAGAGGGATCAACCATATTAGGGGTAAGGTAGTATGAAGACTGTTACCGATGGTATCCTTTCTACACTTCTCGCGTTTCCCTAGACGTCTATGCCAATTTAATATCTTATGGCTAGTTTTCTAAAGCCTAACGCGCACATTCATCACAAGAAGCAACAGTAAAAGGATCTACAATCCAACTTTCATGCAATCATAAGTAAATACAAGGGAGGGTTTAGCCTAACATGTTATAAAGAAAGCAAGAACATAGATCAATCAAACAACACATAGACATATTGAATGATTAAAGATAAACAATCTTACTTGATTAAAACATGGATTAAGGTCAGTTACAATAGGGTTTTGAGGCCCTAAAGACGGCCTAAAAGCTGACAAAATACTTAGGGTTCGGCTCCCAAAAGTTATACAAAGTTACACACTTAAAACCCTAAATTCGGTTTTGTATATATAGAGAAATCGCTGCGACGGCGTCCAGTTGTAGTCGCGACGCCGTCACAAAGTAGAATCTTCTAGGTCTGATTTAAGTCGGTTACGTCCTGACGCCGTCGTCAATTCTCTGACGCCGTCACTAGAAAGATCGCGACGGCGTCGCTTTATGCTTGCGACGCCGTCTCCACACTCTGTGAGCATGATTCTTCAAGAGATTTGGTGTAGGTCCGTAGTCTTGTCTGTTTCTTCTCCAAATGAGCCCAAGTCACGTGTATTTCCTCCAAATGTCATCCAAGTGCTAAAAACCTGAAAACAAACGATTAAGCACATAATCTGGGCATATTTGCATGATTTAAGGGGTTAAATGACCCTGAAATAGTGTATAAAATGACACCTCATCAAATACCCCTACACTTGGGATTTGCTTGTCCTCAAGCAAATGGGCTTTTCTACCTAGACAATAGCAATATTGGGGTCATTTAACCTACTCTTTAAAAGCAGTTTACAACACAACCTTCTAGACCTCGTAATTAAAAGCACGGAAAGCATATACTAGCACCTCACATAAGTGTTTGGAATTCTCTCTTTCACTTGAGTGTATAATAAATTATAACAACTATGGGAAAAGGAAAACTAATACTCATTACCTGTCATAGCATATAAATTAATATAGGCTTGGTAAAGGATCAAACCTCCACCGCTAGGCGCAAGTATTAATCCTTACTATCAAAGAGGTCTTTTAATGGGTTGTGGGGTGTAGGTGTAAGATAACATTAAAGGAAACGGAAATGAATGGGATACATTTAGGGAGTAACTTTTGGGTGGATTTGGAATGAAAGGGTTAGCTAATTATTTATACGAATACATGTTGGTTGGGTTGCTAAGCCAAAGACCCGACAAGATGTACAAACTCTACAAAACTCTACATTAATCTCTTTCTTCTTCTTTTCATGACTCTAATATAAACATAAACATAAGCAAATGGCAGCCCGTATATTTTTTACTTTTTTTATATATTTTTTTTTTGTACACTTTTGCCCTGTCATTGCTTAAACATATAATACATCATGGGGGTTTATAGATGCACCCCTACACTTGAACTTTTACATACTGGATATATACAATCTAACTAATGACCCGAATTGAGGCGGATCAACATAACATGGAGCTTGTTGAGCTCTATTAGGGGTAATAAGTTACTTCTTCCCCAATTCTTCATAAGATGAATACTACCATGAATCCCAATCGTCCCAAACAGTATTTATAAGGATAAGGACTTAACAACTATGTACTCAATAATTAACTTGGGTTAAAACAATAATATACTAAAAGCAAGTACATACAATGTAGACTAAGGCGATTTGGGTGTAACAATTGATTTAAGGGTTAACAATTCTCTTTATTAATAGTCCGACTTAACCAGAAAATTACAAAAACCGTAAAAAGGGATAGGGTCGAGGGTTGTACTAGGGGTACCCTACACTAAAACTAAGTGCATGGCAAGGGTGTGGGATAGTTACATGATCGATGTGACCATCATAACAATTACAAGTTTAAAACATGGGTTAATCCTAGTGCCTCTTTTCTAGCAAATCCTAATACTTACTATGCGGTCTTGGAATGCATCATAAAAATAAGTTCTAGAATTTAATATACTACCAGTACACTCATATAATTTAATACCGATACCAATGCTCCAGAAAAGGCGACAAAGACCATACGTACACATCCGTAACGACGGAATAGACACATATGACTGCATTCGAACCTTAACTCGAGAAAGCTAAAGGTATAAATTATCTTGGGTATCAAAAATGGATACCCGAATTCCTAAAGATCTAAAGGCGAACCTCACATTTTTGGGGTGGAATTCTGAGGGTTTTTGTGCTAGTCATATAAATTCCTATCCATGAGACGCTATTAATACTCGGTTTTCGTCGGTGTGTGTCATAATTTTTTTTTAATTTGGGTCAAAATTACCTTTTACGCTATGTTTCGATATATTACCCATCATTTTAAGGAACAAGCAAATGGCAAATGAAGGAATAGTTTCTAAGGCTTATTTCCCCTACACTTAAGTTGAACATTGTCCCCAATGTTCTATAGAAGTACCCGTAAAAACAAATAAAAGGAAAAGAAAACAAGTAAAAGAAACTAGTACTCCCCTGGTTTGCTCAATAATGGAGAAGAAACATGCGATAACTGGTTAAATCGTCCTCCAAGAATCGTCTAATGAAACTTCCTAAGAACTTCCAAGCTTCTTCTCATCAAATATAACCTGTAATCAAAGACAAAGACAACTACACCAAGCATAAAATCGACGGGATAGATATAAATACAATGAGAGTTTAGGGTTTGACTCTATGAAAGCAGTAAAGATAGGATGAGAGTAATGATGTAATCATAGGTTTATGCAGGTTTATAAAAGAATTACAAATTTTAAATGTTGTGCAAACTATTTTTCGAAAATACTTGAAAATTTTTGAATTTTCCTGTAGCTGGGCTCACGACGCCGTCAGGATAAATCCTGACGCCGTCTCCAGCCTCTGAGAAAATTTTCTTTTCGTTTTCTTTGAAAAACTTCCTGCACGTGATTATATAAGTTATTTTTGTATGAATTATTGCATGAAACCTAAGATGAGTCAATACAATCATATGACTCGAAACTGACGCGAATTAATCTAAACAATTTATTTATCATGTTTGAATTGATTTTTAAAAACCAGATATTTTCCTTACGTTTATTTTGTTGCAAAATACCTTTGATTGAAATTAAGACGAGGTTAAAGACAAAACAAAGAATGATTACAAAATGATGAATTCAAACATAAAAGAATAAATGAAAAGAATTAAAACAGAAGACACTCCTAATATGCGATAAAAATAAACATTGGGTTGCCTCCCAAGAAGCGCTTTTCTTTTTTTTATAAGTATTGTAGCTAGACTCGAAGTCACACGCTCTTACGTGTCGTAGAAGTGGTCCAAGTTGATGATCTCCCTTGGGCTTTCTCTTTTGGAGAGCTTTCTAGAGGTGGGGATTGATTGTAGGGTTTTGGTGAACTCCTCTCCATCTGAATTAATTAGTCTAATCTTGGCATGCCATGCTCCATCTCTATTTTTGGGTGGCTTATTCCAGTCGATTTGGTTTTGTATCAAATCTTCTGACTCACACATGTTTCTCTTAAGGTTTATAGGTATAGCTTCTAAAAATTCCACCATCCTTCTAAATACAAGGACATCCTTAAAGGGGTTTATCTCAGCATCCCAAGAAATTTCCCATTCTCTGGGCAAATGACTATCTAAGAAGTCCTTTCTAGCATAGTAAGGGGTCCGTGTTTCTATACCATCCGAGCTAGGTCGTGGTTTGTATGACTCCCTTTTTCCAATTGTGGTCCAATAGGGTGCTTCCTCTTCACCTAAATCGACTCCTTTTACTCCGAATACCGACCTAGTGATCCCTTCCCCTACCACTATTTTGGTTTTCCTACAATCTATAACTACATTGGCAGTTGCTAGGAATCCTCTTCCTACTAGAAAAGGGGTTTCGTGGTCTTTCTTCATGTCGATTACGTAGAAATTGTTTAATAGATTCAGTTTTCCTATGTGGACTTCTACGTCTTTAACAATTCTAACGGGGTAAGATTTGGTTCCGTCAGTCAACCCAAAGATATGGTCAGTCTCTTCCAAGAGTCTGATGTTAAGCTTTTTGAAGAGGTATAGCGGGATTATGTTTACACATGATCCTAAATCAACTAAGGTGTCGAAAGGTTTTGAGTTCCCTAATCTATAGGGTAGAGTGAATACCCGGGGTCTTCTATCTTTAGAGATATTTCACCCTGGATAAATGCTGATCTATTTTTCCTAGTTTTAAGCTCTCCATGTATTTAACCAACATTACGTTATAGATTGGAGCGTGAGCTATGACTTCAAGAACCGGTAGGTTAATATGCAAATTCTGGAATTCATCTTCTAGAGTTTGTTTGGGTTCTTCAATTTGTTGCGTTCCAATCCCTATCCCTGTTTGCAGCTGGTTTGTCTGGGAATGGCTTGCCTCCTTAGAACATGTTTTGACAGCATTGATTGAAGTGGAGGGGTGAGATGAGCATTGGGGATCTACTATTGGGTAAGAACGAGCAGACAAAACTGGAGAGGTAGAGTTAACATTCAATTTTGGGTTCTTAACCGTATCCCTAAGGAGTGCTCCATCCATTCGATCAGTGATAGTCTTCAATACTGTGTTGATTTTGTTGGTCATCTCGCTTTGTTGTTGTTTGAAATCAGCTTCAAACTTGGACAATCTAGAGTCTTGAGATGCCATGAAGTTGGACACCAATCCTTCGAGATTTGATTGACTGTTAAAATTTTGAGGATTGTTGTTGAGGGAACGGTTCAGGATCAAACCGTTGGGTTGGAACCGGTTAGGTGGGTTTGAAAAATTATTCCATCGAATCAGTCGTGGTTTTGCATCTTGTTTTGTAAAGAGATACAGTAGGGCAGAGTGATATGTGAAAATGATGGTCTTGTACAAGACTTAGTATTGACAAAATTCATCGAATGCGAAGACGACAGCCAAAAGCTCCTTCTCAGTCGTTATGTAGTTCTCTTGTACTTCGTTCATCGTTTTGCTGGCGTGGTGTATGGGCTTAAAATTTTTGTCAATCCTTTGCCCTAGCACTGCTCCGACAGCATAATCACTTACGTCGCGCATGACTTCAAATGGCAATGACCAATCTAGCTTGATCATAATTGGGGCCTGCGTTAGTTCGTGTTTTAACTTATCAAAGGTCTAGATGCATTCTTCAAAGAAGTTGAATGGGGCGTCTTTTACTATGAGCTGGGTCATTGGGCGTGCGACTTGTGAGAAATCTTTTATGAATTTTCTGTGGAAACCAGCATGTCCTAAAAAGCTTAGGATGGCTTTCATGTTCGTGGGATATGGTAATTTAGAGATTGCCTTGATTTTCGCTTTATCGACCTCGATTCCCGAACCTGAGACCTTATGGCCGAGGACGATCCCTTCCTTTACCATGAAGTGGTACTTCTCCTAGTTTAACACGAGTTTGGTTTCCTCATACATTTTTAGCATTTTTTCTAGGTTTTTAAGGCAGTGGTCGAAGGAGCTACCGAAGATGGAGAAATCGTCCATGAATACTTCCATGCTATCATCGATCAGTTCATGGAATATGGCTGTCATACAGCGCTGAAAGGTTTCTGGGGCATTGCATAATCCGAATGGCATTCCTTTGTATGCGAAGGTTCCGTACAGGCAGGTGAACATGGTTTTCTCCTGATCTTCTAGAGCGATAGGGATCTGGAAATACCTGAGAACCTGTCTAGAAAGCAGTAGTATCCGTGCCCATCTAGGCGTTCAAGCATATGATTGATAAATAAGAGGGGAAAGTGATCTTTCTGAGTCACGTTATTCAATTTACGATAGTCGATGCATACGCGCCATCCGGTGACCGTTCTTTATGGGATGAGTTGGTTCTTTTCATTCTTTACTACAGTCATTCCTCTGGCGTCAAGGAGCCTTATAACTTCCTTCTTTACCACCTCCTTGATGTTTGGATTCACCCGTCTTTGAGGTTGGAAACTCGGTTTGAACTCGTCTTCTATGAGAATTTTATGAGTGCAAAAGGATGAGTCGATCCCCTTTATGTCCGCAATACTCCAGGTGATTGCCCTTTTATGGTTTTTTAGAACTTTGAGAAGCCTATCTTTCTTGACGGTAGATAACGCAAAGGAGATGACTACCGGGAGTTGGTTTTTTTCTTAGAGGAAAGCGTATGCAAGGTGTTTGAGTAATTCCTTCATCTCTAGTTCAGGTGGTTTGACGCTTGAGGGTTTCAACTGATTTTCCGAGGCTTTTCACTTGAGTGGCTCGACCGGCTCTGCCCTAGGGTAGAAAGAGACTGCTTGTACTTTGTTAGAATCTCCTTCTTCTTCTGCTTCAGTCCATTTTTCGTCATGATCGACCATGTGATTCCATTGTTCTTGGACAATCTATGCGGTGTGATCGGCGCGGTACAAATAATCGACAAGGGAGTGTTTGGATTTCATGGATTTCCCAATGTTGAAGGTGACGGTTGCATTTTCGACTCTCAGACTTAGCTTTCCTTCGTGAACTTCAATTACAGCCCGTGCTGTGTCGAGGAAGGGTCGTCCCAAAATGATCGAGACCAATCATCTTCGTCCATTTCCAAAACTACGAAATCGATAGGAAATATGAACTTGTTTACCATTACTAAGAGATTCTCGCAGACCCCGATGGGGTATTTAATGGATCGATCATCCAGTTGAATACTCATTCTGGTTGGTTTTAGTTTAGAAATTCCTAATCGTTAGAAGAGAGAGTGTAGCATAAGATTGATACTTGCCCCTAAATCAGCTAGGGCGTTCTTTACTGCCAAGGGTCTGATAAGACATGGTAGTGTGAAACTCCCTGGGTCTCCTTCTTTTTGGGGTAAGCTTCTTTGGATGATAGCAGAACATTCCTCACTAAGCTTGACTAAGGAGGCCGCTTTTTCGAGTTTTTCCTTATGTGAAAGGAGGTCTTTAAGGACCTTGGCTCCCTTTGGCATGTGGATCATAACTTCTAGGAACGATTGATTGATATGAATCTGCTTGAAGATGGAGAGAAGTCGCTCATTGTCGTCATCCTTTTTTCTACTTCTTTACTCTGGATGGAAAAGGCATATTCGACGACTTGGAAGGTTGATAAAAAAATAGATGATCGGGGGGCATCTATACTACTTGTGATAACTTTATGATAAGATAGTGTATTTACTTAATCATGCATTACTCGTTAGATTGCTTCCCCTAATCCTGTTGCCTTGTCACACTCGTGATGATCTGTGTAAGTATTTCCTAAGTCACGAACGAATTACACGAACCCGCTGTCTATTTAATATTCCGTTAAGGCAACGCACAAGTAAGGTAGTATGAAGACTATTACAAGGCCCCTAAGAGTATATTAAATGCAATTGAAATATCTTAAGAGGGATCAACCATATTAGGGGTAAGGTAGTATGAAGACTGTTACCAGATGTACCTTTCACACTCTCCTGTTTCCCTATACTTCCATGCTTGGCCAATTTAATATCTTACGGCTAGTTTTTTAAAGCCTAACGCGCACATTCATCACAAGAAGAAACAGTAAAAGGATCTACAATCCAACTTTCATGCAATCATAAGTAAATACGAGGGAGGGTTTAGCCTAACATGTTATAAAGAAAGCAAGAACATTAGATCAATCAAACAACACATAGACATATTGAATTATTAAAGATAAACAATCTTACTTGATTAAAACATGGATTAAGGTCAGTTACAATAGGATTTTGAGGCCCTAAATATGGCCTAAAAGCTGACAAAATACTTAGGGTTCGGCTCCCAAAAGTTATACAAAGTTACCAACTTAAAACCCTAAATTCGGTTTTGTATATATACAGAAATCGTCGCGACGGCGTCCAGTTATAGTCGCGACGCCGTCACAAAGTAGAATCTTCTAGATCTGATTTAAGTCGGTTACGTCCTGACGCCATCGTCAATTCTCTAACGTCGTCACTAGAAAGATCGCGACAACGTCGCTTTATGCTTGCGACACCGTCTCCACACTCTGTGAGCACGATTCTTCAAGAGATTTGGTGTAGGTCCGTAGTCTTGTTCGTTTCTTCTCTAAATGAGCCCAAGTCCTGTGTATTTCCTCTAAATGCCATCCAAGTGCTAAAAACCTAAAAATAAACGATTAAACACATAATCTGAGCATATTTGCATGATTTAAGGGGTTAAATGACCCCGAAATAATATATAAAATGACACCTCATCAATACCTTCTTTCAAATTTATAAATATATTCATGCCACTGTCCGTTTTTCCTGTCATATTTTACCGACTTATGGGCTTATTTTTCATATTCAATTCATAGTAAGCTTATATATAAAAAATAAGCTGAATAATATGAGTCGTTTTAAATAGCTCAAAAGCCCAAAAATAGAGCTTAAAGAGACACCCTCTGAAGCTATGTATGTTTTTTAGACGACTTTAGATGTAGATTTATTTGATACAGCAAATTGCTACAACGAATTTCTTACGTTGTGATGTCCACTTAAGTCTGGAAAAATAAATACTCCGTAGTAGAGTATCTCTGTAGATCCAATATGCTACAACAACTTAAGAAATTTGATAACGAAAATTTTTCTGCTATAGAATCACAGTACGATAATTAGTGAAACAACTTAAGAAATTCGCTGCGTGATAATTATGAGTACGACCATCACATCTAAAGTTATGGCTGATTTTAGATCTTTATGCAAAAGTTTGATTATCGACTTCGAGGGGTTCATTTATATAACTTTGATGTTAACTGTTACAGGAGCGTTTGGATGTGCATTTTGGGAAATTATGAAAATGAAAGTAAAGAAGTTTCGGATGCGGTTTTCTTGGGAGAGGCTTTTGAAGCACTAAATGAACACATTGAATCTAGTGTGTGAGAGTTAAATTGTTCTTTGTAAGTTTTTTACTTTCTATAGTAGTTAAAAATATACTACCTTTGTTCAACTTATGTTCGTTTATGCTTATCTCATTTATATGAACATGCACTATTCCTTTTTTTTGAACAATATGCCATCACTAATTTTGTCGATGCTTTGGATGTTGTACCTATAGCTCTTGCGAAGAATAATGGTTTGTCACCCATTGAAACACTATATGCAGTGAACACTGAAACATGGGGCAAGAAGAGTCGTTGCTAAAATCGCAGCTAAAAAGAAAAAGGCGTCATAAGAGGGGGTGCAACAACTGCTAGACACGTAAATTGGTCAGAGATAAAGTTGTGCGTAGACGAGTTCGTATGATTGAAAGCGTAAGACATGCCTGATGTTGTGCACTATGAAATAAGCTGATATGCTGCAATTAGTTTCGTTACAATTGTTGACGCTTTGTTTCTATTAACAATTTATGGTGTCTAAATTTTATATTTAACTAGACACTTTTTTAAAGGTCTAAATAGACATTGTCAATGCTAAAGTAAGAACCAAAGGTAAAGTTATGTCAAAATGTTGGTGGGCAATGTTTGATACTGTTTAGGAACTTCTTATTGTGGATTTTTCGATTTTTATTGTTAAAGCACATGCCAAACGATGATAAATATCACCTTCATCGAAAAAAACGTACATAGCACCGGACAACAAGAAAACCTCAAAAATGTAAAATGCAAACATGCCGCAGCGAAGCGCGGGTTATCAAAACTTGTTATTAACACGTATCTTATAACTTAGGATGATTATACAAATTTTAAAATGAAAATGATGAAAAATAATAGACGCGTCTCTTTTATATACACCATAATATGATTTCTTTTTAGATGCATAATTAGACAAATTGTATGCATTTATCATTCCATGAGAGTCTAATTTATTGCTAATACTAATTAGAATTGTTTTCACTTCAAAATCACTTTCGAAACTAATTGAGATACATCTAAATAAATATAGATGCATCCAGTGCAAGTCGATGCATCTCAAATGTGCGATTATAGTTATTTATCATTTTAAGTTTTCTTTTTATAGAATTCTCGCCCCTTGTCTTATAAGCAAGTTTGCAAAAATCACGAGTCAGTAGTCGGACAATCGACCCCCTTATAGCTTGTACTCAGTTTAGGTGGGATTAATCGGTGATTACTCATAATGGCATTCCTGACAAGTTTTAAGTATTTTCGGCAAGTTTTGGATATTTTCGACGAGTTGTGGACGTTTTCAGCACCTTAAAAAACAACTTGTAATATATTTAAACAACTACTATAAGTGATTAAACAAGTTTACAGTGAATTTTGGGTATTTCTGACTAGATTTGAAGCTTTCCGATATGTTTGACTACCATTGACCGTCGTTGACTGATTTATTTGACCGATTTACACAAATAAAAAGAGTTTTTTTTTTATCTTGGGGGGCCAAAATTTGTCGAAGTTTAGACGAACTTTTTCCTAACTATAAATTGTTCAAAAGAAAATGAGTATTAGTTTGAGACATCTAAAATGAATATGAGAACTACTATAATTTTGGAACAAGGGTGTATAATATTTACACTAGTTGTCAAAATGAAAATGTAAATTATAATTTTAAAACAAACGAGTATAATATTTACATTAGTTGACACAACTTTCGAGAGGCCGGGACTCTCCTACCTCTTAATAGTTCCGCCCTTACCAGTAACGCTTTGACGACGAGTCATCGACATTGCAGATTTTTTTTTCAACGTTGCTTATAAGAAAACATCTAGAAGAATGACGATATAGCATTAAGAAACTGCTCAACTTCAAGTTTCAATGATTCTTGCAACATTTTCCATTTTAAACTTTCCTAGTCTACCCGTATTTATTTACTTTACTTAACGTATATCCAACGGCCCAGACTTTCAAAACATTGACTCGTATGTTTTAAAAATGAGAAAACTAGAGTAAGAGAGCCAAAAACCATCACTATGCATATTCTAGACATTTTTTTTGACGATTTAGACCGCGTAACCCCTTTGTTGGTTTCGCGGATCCATCTGGCTCAACAGAAAATTGGCAGCTGATTGAATCCGCGATATCAGATTCACGCACTCTATGACATTCTCGTGAATTTCTTTAAGACCAAATGGATGTTTATTAGAACATCATTAAAAATTTATTGAATAGCTTTTTAGACTTTCATGCCTGAGTTTTTTCTTATCATTTTTTAATATCATCAAGCTTTTGGTATAAAACTCTTATCACTTTTTTTTTAAAATGTATTAGACAAGGAGTTACAAGTATACTTTGATAAAATTATGAAAATCGACAAAACTTCAAAAACTTGGAGAATTACAAGTCAAAAAAATAAACTTTTGGAAAAGCTCACTCCTGCAATGCGAAATAATCTTCAAAATATTTTCTCAAATAGTGTCAAGCTTCCCAAAACCTTATACATTAGGGATGCTCTTACGAGGATAGAACAATGATATGCCTAAAATAGATATGAATGAAACGTTTAAAAACATGACGAATTTCTGGTTTAAACTTGAATGTCATTGTTATTAGTTTGTGCGAAAACAATTCTTTTAGTTGCAACCAGTAATAAGATATGTTATCACACAAATTAAAACACAAAATTATAAAATGAGACAGTACGTCCCTCCCCATAAATAATTTCTAGCGGAAAATAAATCTTTGTTATTTTTAGAAACATTTGGCAGAAATAATAATGGTGTGTGCAAAGTCAAAAGAGTCAGAAGAGTTAAAGTCAGTAAAGATAGGAGTGGGTTGGTGTTCTAGGTGGTTCAAAGCTCTTTTAACTTTTTCATTTATATATCGAACAACCTTTAATGCTACCTAGTGTAGATTTTTTTTTTCCACAATTGTTGGCGGTAAATGGGTCGAATAGATTTGGGTACGTATATGCTTGACTAGAGTAGACTTGATTCTTAGTTTAGAAATATTTTCTAGTTGGTTTTGGATAGATACTAGTTTGTGTAAAATAACAAAAATATATATTATTGATTGTGTTTTTGTGATTACATAATGAAGATTGGCTATGTATTTATACTAAATACATAGCTTAATAAGT
>BQNB010120536.1:0-20614 GCA_026074375.1 Tanacetum coccineum | reverse complement strand
ATGAATTTTCAAGAATCTCTTAGTAAATTCAAAAAAAATCAAATTAACATACTCAAACACCATATAATTCCCTCATAATTTAAGGGGGAGCATTAAAATGTTCCTATTAGATATTGTGTAACATTTTGTCCTCGAATGTTTAATCAATTGATATCCAAAATATTAAGGGATTAACATTTTAGATAAGGGGAGAAAATGTTATTAAACTGAATCTAATTTGTATTGAAATGTAAATATATAAAATGGACTCAATTCACTTCACACTTAGCATGTACTACGATTATGATGCACATGTTAAGGGAAGATTTTAGTGATTATGAAAAACTCTCAAAGTGTAAATCTTTTGATATTTATATCAAACACTTTGATTGAACTTTTCAATGATTTT
Organism: Tanacetum coccineum; assembly: GCA_026074375.1. NCBI lineage: Eukaryota > Viridiplantae > Streptophyta > Magnoliopsida > Asterales > Asteraceae > Tanacetum > Tanacetum coccineum. Next base: position 20,226 of record BQNB010120536.1, on the reverse strand, counting down.
GGTTTTGATTGTGATGGAATACCCAAAAGACTGACCATGTACTTAAATTTATGGAGTTATAAGGTGGTTAGGCATAGGTATTCAAATCCCATGATCCAGCCAGAACTGAAGGGATCTACCCAGGGATATCCACTAGATAGTGTAGAAGTCCTTAGGTATGATACAAAAGGAAAAAAGTAAGAATCGGGAATAATGCCGCCTAAGATGGAGCTAGCACTGGAATAAACCCAACAAGGTGTTAGTCATGAAGTCTCGGTAAGCATTTAAGGGGTTGAAGAATGAAAAAGAAATGTAAGGATAAAGGGTGACAAGAAAGAAGCCCTTCATATACTTCGGCAGAAACCGGGTCAATACATAAACTTTCATAAACACTAAGTTGTTGTTTGACATTGAAGACAGTTATGGACCCAGTGACGTTATGCACAACCCTCCCTAGCCACTCAAGGTCTTTCAACAGACTCTTGTTTCATTTCTCACAGAGATTACACGCATTTCTATCAACTTTCTCACTCCGAGTTAAGTAATATTAAAAAGGTGGCATTCTGCTCCAGTCTCTGATCACTAAAATTAAAGTGCATTATTAAGTCTAGAGCCAAAAGAGATCATGCACAAATCTCATTAGGATACTTGTCAAAATTATGCTTGCTAAGTCACACAATGTGAATTACAAGATATATATTAAGAGTCCTACGTATTATCCTTGTGATTTTGCCAGAACATCCGAGTGATATTACTCACAGTGAAGATGGAAATCCTGCTTGAGCCAACATCAAACAAGCTCATGGTAGGTGACTTGTGCGATTCTATATGAATCAAACTTGTGACAACTGGAAAGAAACGATGGTGCGATTCTATAAGAATCAAACTTGTTCCAGTATATGAATTGACGATTGATGATGAATTTTTGAAATGATTAACACTCTCGATGTGTCACAAAACCACTTTAGCAAGTGACACGTCGATTGATTTTCAAATCGATTTTTCTATTTAAATCGGTGAGATAGTAACTCACTGGTTCACTCTTATCATGCTGTCTGCTTTGAGACGTTCCGGTAATGAGAACATGCTGAGTTTGATGAATATAATACAAATGTGTTAGAAAGATTCTATACTTCAGCTGGAAATCTTGTCAAGGAGATTCTTCTTAAATTGAATCTACCTGATCACAGGTCAATCCTCATGGATTCAAAGGTTACTCCAACCAAACACAGGCGAATAACAAAGCTATATTCGTCCCCCCGCTTTATTGATAACTGTTTTAATGCAGGAAACTTAAAGATGGAGGTGTACCTGAATCCAGCTGACTCACAAGATTCATAGCCACATGCTCATACCCGACCGATAATCATAAAGACCTCATGAAAGCTCAAGTACATGTTTCAAGACTTCCGCTACTCTGATACCATACGTCTTTCTTGAAGTGACGAAGTATTAAAGTCAAAGAATTTCAAAGAAGTTTCTGTCACTCTGATACCGAACGTCTTTCTCGAAGTGACGAAGTGTTAAAGTTAAAGAATTTCAAGAAAGATGCAACATTAAAGCTTTTTCAAGTCAACAAATCAAGAAAGGTATGAGCATGTCGGTCCAAAAGTCACAAGTTCACAAGATGGTAAAATTTACAAGATGGCGAAACGAGATTATGCTTGGTTGATGATCTTAAGGTGTTCAAGATCACATTCAAGACAAATAAGGAACAAGCTCAAGACCTAAAGTCTATCATCACTACATCAAATCACAAGTTAATGATTGAAGTTTAAGAATACGAGCTGAAGACTAAAGACAAAGCATAGTATGCTAGGATTAAATTTTTGTAAATTAGAGTGACCTCCCTTAGGGGGAGATTGTTAGAAACAAGAAAAGTATCGGTCACTACTAATGTAGAATAGTCAAAACCCGTAGTTAATCATATTAAGCTAATATGGCCCAAGGCCCATGGTAAGCCCATCAATAGGTCCATGGTCGGCCATATTAGACTATAAATACCCCTCTCCATAGCTTGGAGAGGGTGTTGGTTGGTTTTTGTATTCACATTTTACTTAATGCATATCATATTTCTTTCTTTCTCTCTCTAGAATACAACCTTCCTTCCACTCACTCTCTTTAGTTCTTGCTTGATTATTCAAAGATTACTAATATTCTTTAGTCCAGTTGTCACAAACCGGTAAGCTATCCAAAGCAACCCTATTTAGATGATCTATTTTACAGGTTTGTTTTGAATCAAGGTGTGTTAATTTCATTTGACTTTTAAATTCTAAGATTTGATTGAACCATTTAAGTTTTATGGATTATATACCTATGAATTATGAGATTTTCATAATAGATATATTAAAGACATAGCAAAGTACATGCTATCTTAACTCCTTTAACCTCTTAAAAAAATAGATCATGTTGTACGTAGTGACATTCTCTAATAAATTACGCTTATGTCAAACCATTGCATAAAGTACAATTGTGGCATTTATAAAGCTGTAGAAACTGTAAGAAATCCAAAGAGTTCCCTTCATAGGAAGTTAAATAAGCAATCTTAAACATCGAAATGTTCAATATTAAAACTTGGAAGCTTTGGAAGATGAAAAGGTTTACACTTTTTATAGGACAATAACACAACTAATTTATGTTTCATCGTACATACAAGGAACGAGAGTTTTTATTCAATTTTCTTATTATAATTTCAGGGGTGGGGTTGTGTTTTTACAAGACGGCAATTAGTATATTAACTGGTTCATCTTGCTGTTGCAGCTTTGTTTGTGATGCCTTGGATTGCTGGTTTGCTCATAAGTTTAATCAAGGTAATGTTTAATTGAAAGTCATTGTTATCAACATATCTTTAGATGCATTTTTTTCTTAGTATGTACTACACTCCGGGCGCAATATTATTTTAAACCTCGAGCTATTTTTTCATTCACCTGAGAATAATAAGATGACCTTCATGATTCATTGATATGAATGTTAAACTAAAGTTGTATTTAGAAATAAAGTTAATTGCACTGCTAATGATAATAGGAAATGTCCCAAACTAAAGGCCTAATGGTTTTATAGTTACTTAATGGATTTTTTAAATTTCACTTGCAGAGAGGTATAATAGTTACTTCTCATATACATATTTATTCACTTGATTTTGACTATTGTTATGAGATTACGAGAGTCTGTTAATATTTGATTTTTTTATGATAATAGGAAATGTCCCAAACTAAAGGCCTAATGGTTTTATAGTTACTTAATGGATTTTTTAAATTTCACTTGCAGAGAGGTATAATAGTTACTTCTCATATACATGTTTATTCACTTGATTTTCACTATTGTTACGAGATTACAAGAGTATGTTAATATTTGTTTTTTGATGAGTAATTTCATAGGATAATGGGAAGTTTGGATTCAAATGTGTTAGAGCTAATAGACTTGCCCTAAATTTGATATACGATTTAGTAGTCTTAAAAGTGATATAGCAACCAAAAATTCTTAAAGATAAGTTTTCATCTATCCATGTAGATGTCAAGATAGCATTTTTATCAATCACATATGGGAATCTTAAGGCAACACTGTCATAATTCATTTTGGATTGGGTATCTAAGCGAGTTTTTGTTGTTGTGTAAGTCTTGGAAAACATACAACTTAAGACGAATTTAGGTTGCCTTTGCAAAGTTTGACAATGTAGTATCATGGTTTGGCCTCTTTACAATTATTTTGAGTGCGAGTCATGAGTCTGCTCTTAAAGTTTAGAGTTTGGCGCTATTTTCCTATTATTTATTGCAGCTAGAATAGTATGACAGAGTGTCACATAATCTAGAAGGACAGATAATACTGCTATTTTCCTGTTATTTATATTGAACATGATGCATACATCCATCTGAGTTTTTAAAAGTCTTAGGAAATAGCATGTTTCTTCCATATTTTACATATTTTTGGAAAACAGAATATTTATTTTGCTTTGTAAATCTTAGTTTTGCTATGTAAACCTTTTGTGATGTTACGGAGATTTTAAGTCTCTCGGTTGTATAACTTGATAGGATGTCTACAAATGTTTCTGAGTTCTTCATGTCCTAAAATGGTAAAACCCTAGCAGATTGCTCCTCCTTACGTATCATGGCAATGCTTACTAAACTAACTGAATCCTCTTAATTATGAGAAATATTGGTCCATCTATTGATAAAAAAATGTCTAGACATCAGTGGTGTGTGCTCAAGTATGTTATAACTGATTCAGTGGGTCAACCTAAATCATGAAATCCAGAAGAAAATTCAGCGGGTCAACCAGACCTTTTTTTCTTGGACAATATGAGCCATTTTTAGAAGTGGGCAATTTTGACCCGCACCATTTTCAACCCCATATCAAGATTCCTGACCAACATCGAATTTTTCCAGCTAAGAATGCGTAAAGCTATTAATTGGTCACGGGTCAGGGCTAGATGAAAAGTTGTTAACTAAGGTCGAAATTGTGATACTAAAAATACCGCCGTCTCTCCATTAAAGGACACGCAAAAAGCATTTGTTATGACCATATTTCCTTATTACATTGGGGTTTCCAAATAAGGGCTAATCAAATGGAGTGGGATTTTAGAAATTACCACATCCATTGGAACACGTCATACTTTTTATACGTTGAATATTTTAGAGATCTCTTTTGTAGATGCTAGATTCATTAAGGTAAGAATAATTATCTTCAAGTTAGTGTATTATAGAATTGTAGTGAATTTGTTCCTGCTTACCTATTTTTTTCATCAAACCCATGTTTATAAGAAGTAAAAAAAACCATGATGTTCATTTTACACCTTATATGATTATTAACAAATTGCCTGCAAGTATGTTATTTGATAAAGACATGTTTTAGTACAAAGAGATAGAACTCAAAGAAAATGTGTTTCTAGAAACATTTTATTCACTACACATGAAAAATAGCTTGCTTTGTCTTGCCATAATTAACTCGTGTGGTGTGACCACAAAAGTCCACATTAGTTTGATCATGTAAACAACTCCTAGTGGAATAAGAATATACACTTTACAAGATTGAGATTGTGTAGTGGAGATAGCATGTCCCTTATGTGTAAAATATACAGTCATGACAGGTAGTTCCTGCTAACAATCATAAATTTGTACAACTTTTAAATTATCATGTAGTCGTTGTCTACCGTTCATATTTGCTACTTATAACTTATTGTCCAATTTTGTTTGTTATCAATATTTTTCATGTTTGGATGTATTACGAATGCTTTAATATCAGTTGCTATCCTTTTCATAGCTTGAAGCAAACAAATGGAAATCATATGCAAAGTTTTGTTTTATGGAGTAGCAGTTCATGTTACTAATGGCAACTTATATGTTTTATGGAGTAGCAATTCATATCTAAAGTTATCTTAAAGTTTAGATATTTTAATGATATGTTACTACAGTTGATCTAAAAACTAGAAAATGGAATGGCTCCGAAGTGAAAAAAGATGCATGTTTGCTCATCAAAAAAAATTGTCATGGGACGTGTCAATGCAAGTTTATAGGATATAAATAGGATTAAATTCAAAGCACGTAAATGATACCTTTTTGATGTTTTATATTTGTAGTATACAAATGGGTTTCAGTTAACGACTATATGGACCAAAACTAGTCTGAAGCCTCATATATATGATTTGAGTGACCATATATATATTCTTTAGTTTTGCTCCACCCTCTTAGAGTTCTCCCATTATACTATTTTTTTTCTTTAAAGTATATAAAGTTTTACTTTTTAACTATTTTATATTTCCTCCGTCCCAAAATAAGTGTTCAGTTTGACTTTTCATAGTCAAACTGGTTCTACTTTGACCTTAAATATATTTTTTGGTGTTATATAATACTTGATAAAAATTATACCAGTGAAAAATACACTTAAAACTCAATTCATTCATATATTTTGCATCAAATATTATGTAACACACACAAAGATATCTAACCAGTCATTGTTGGAACCAGTTTGACTCTGAAAGTCAACCTGGACACGTATTTTGGACGGAGGAAAATATAAAATAGTTAATAAGTTAAAAACTTTATATTCTTTAAAGAAAAAATAATAGTATAATGGGAGAACTCTAAGAAGTGGTGGAGCAAAACTAAGGAATATATTTATGGTCACTCAAATCATATATATGGAGGGCCTTCGACTAGTTTTGGTCCATATAGTCGTTAAACTGATAACCCATTTGTATACTACAAAATATAAAACATCAAAAAAGGTATCATTTACGTACTTTGAATTTAATCCTATTTATATCCTGTAAACTTGCATTGACACATCCATGACAATTTTTTTCGATGACCAAACATGCATCTTTTTTAACTTCGGAGCCATTCCATTTTCTAGTTTTTAGATCAACTGTAGTAACATATCATTAAAATATCTAAACACTTTAAGATAACTTTAGATATGAATTGCTACTCCATAAAACATATAAGTTGCCATTAGTAACTTGAATACTTGCTTCCTCCATTAAAACAAAACTTTGCCTATGATTTCCACTTGTTTGCTTCAAGCTATGAAAAGGATAGCAACTGATATTAAAGCATTCGCAATACATCCAAACATGAAAAATATTGATAACAAACAAAATTGGACAATAAGTTATAAGTAGCAAATATGAACGGTAGACAACGGCTACATGATATTTTAAAAGTTGTACAAATTTATGATTGTTAAGCAGGAACTACCTGTCATGATTGTATATTTTACAACATTAGGGACATGTATCTCCAACTACACAATCTCAATCTTGTAAAGTGTATATTCTTATTCCACTAGGAGTTGTTTACATGATCAAACTAATGTGGACTTTTGTGGTCACCACCCACACGACGTTAATTATGGCATGACAAGCAAGCTATTTTTCATGTGTAGTGAATAAAATGTTTCTAGAAACACATTTTCTTTGAGTTCTATCTCTTTGTACTAAAACATGTCTTTATCAAATAACATACTTGCAGGCAATTTGTTAATAATCACATGTAGTGCAAAATGAACATCATGGTTTTTTTTAACTTCTTATAAACATGGGTTTGATGAAAATAAATAGGTGAAGCAGAAGCAAATTCACTACAATTCTATAATACACTAACTTGAAGATAATTATTCTTACCTTAATGAATCTAGCATCTACAAAAGAGATCTCTAAAATATTCAACGTATAAAAAGTATGACGTGTTCCAATGGATGTGTAATTTCTAAATCCCACTCTTTGATTAGCCTTATTTGGAAACATTGTAATAAGGAAATATGGTCATAAAGAAATGCTTTTTGCTGTCCTTTTATGGAGAGGTATTTTAGGTATCACAATTTCGACCTTAGTTAACAACTTTTCATCTAGCCCTGACCCGTGACCAATTAATAGCTTTACGCATTCTTAGCTGGAAAAATTCGTTGTCTGCGTCAGGAATCTGGATATGGTCGTTGAAATGGTGCGGGTCAAAATTGCCCACTTCTAAAAATGGCTCATATTGTCCAAGAAAAAAAGGTCTGGTTGACCCGCTGAATTTTCTTCTGGATTTCATGATTTAGGTTGACCCACTGAATCAGTTATAACATACTTGAGCACACACCACTGATGTCTAGACATTTTTTTATCAATAGATGGACCAATATTTCTCATAATTAAGAGGATTCAGTTAGTTTAGTAAGCATTGCCATGATACGTAAGGAGGAGCAATCTGCCAGGGTTTTACTGTTTTTGGACTGGAAAAACTCCGAATCATTTATAGATATCCTATCAAGTTATACAACCGAGAGACTTAAAATCTCCGTTCGTTACATCACAAAGGTTTAAAATAGCAAAACTAAGATTTACAAAGCAAAAATAAGTATTCTAGTTTTCCATAAATATGTAAATATGGAAGATAACATGACGTTTTCCTAGACTTTTAAAACTCCAGATGGGGGATGTATTGCATCATGTTCAATATAATTAACAGGAAAATTAGCAGTATTATCTGTCCTTCTTGATTAGTGGACACTCTGTCATTACTAGTCTTGCTGCTATAAAGAATATGGAAAAATAGCAGCCAATAGCTTCTAAAACTTTTAAGAGCAGACTCATGAACTCGCATCATAACTTTTGGAGAAGAGGCAACCATCCATATGAAAAACAATACTTTGTCAAACTTTGCTAAGGCATCCTAAATTCGTCTTAAGTTGTTATGTTTTCCAGACTTGCACAAACAACCAAAAAACTCGCTTAGATACCCAATACTAAAGTGAATTATGTTATTTGTATCGCCTTAAGAGTCCCATATTGTGGATTGATAAAATGCTATCTTATATCACATGGATAGATGAAAACTTATCTTTAAGAATTGTCGGTTGCTATATCACTTTTAAGACTACTAAATCTTATATCAAATTTAGGGCAAGTTACTAGCTCTAAGGAATTTAATCCTAACTTCCCATTATCCCTGTATGAAATTATCATAAAAAAACATTAATAAAGACTCTATACTGTAATCTCATAACAATAATCAAAATCAAGTGAATAATATGTATATGAGATGTTACTATTATACCTCTCTGCAAGTGAATTTAAAAAATCCATTCAAAGTAACAATAAAAACCATTAGCCTTTAGTTTGGGACCATTTCCGAATTATCATAAAAAAATCAAAATATTAACAGACTCTGAATTCATAAACAATAGTCAAAATCAAGTGAATAAATATGTATATGAGAAGTAACTATTATACCTCTCTGCAAGTGAAATTTAAAAAATCCATTAAGTAACTATAAAACCATTAGGCCTTTAGTTTGGGACATTTCCTATTATCATTAGCAGTGCAATTAACTTTATTTCTAAATACAACTTTAGTTTAACATTCATATCAATGAATCATGAAGGTCATCTTATTATTCTCAGGTGAATGAAAAAATAGCTCGAAGGTTTAAAATATATTGCGCCCGGATAGTGTAGTACTATACTAGAAAAATATGCAATCCTAAAGATATTGTTGATAACAAAGACTTTCAAATTAAACATTACCTTGATTAAAACTTATGAGCAACCAGCAATCCAAGCATCTACTAATCATGGCTGTTGCAACAGCAAGATGAAACCAGTTTAATATACTAATTTGCAGTCTTGTAAAAACACAACCCTACCCCTGAAATTATAATAAGAAAATTGAATAAAAACTCTCGTTCCTTGTATGTACGATGAAACATAAATTAGTTGTGTTACTGTCCTATAAAAAGTGTAAACCTTTTAATCTTCCAAAGCTTCCAGTTTTTAATATTGAACATTTCTGCATGTATAAGATTGCTTATTTAAATTCTAGAAGGGAACTCTTTGGATTTCTAACAGTTTATGCAGCTTTATAAATGCCACAATTGTACTTTTATGAATGGTTTGACCATAAGCGTAATTATTAGAGAATGTCAATACGTACAACATGCATCAATTTTTTTAGTGGTTTATGGAGTTATGGATTGCTGTTCTTTGCTTGTATTTAATATATCTATTATAAAAATCTATAATTTATAGGCTATCATAATCATAAAACTTAAATGTTTCAATCAAATCTTAGAATTTAAAAGTCAAATGAAATTAACACACCTTGATTCAAAACAAACCTGTAAAATAGATCATCTAAATAGGGTTGCTTTGGATAGCTTACCGGAGGTCCAAAACAATCTGAAGAATATTATTAATCTTTAACAACAAGAACTAGAAAGAGATAGTGGAAGGAATGATGTATTTTCTAGTAAGAGAGAGTAGAAGAAAAAAAATGCATTAACTATGTGAAAAATTCAAATCAAACCAAACCTCCTCTCCCATTCATGGGAGAGGTGTTATATACTTACAAGGGGCGGATGGGCCTTGGCTTAATGAACTTATCCATGGGCCTTGGTCTAACTACCTATGTAAGTTTTCAAAAATTACTTAACGGGCTAACGACAATTATCTATGGAAGTGACCGACACTTTCGTGTTCCTAACAATCTCCCTCTAAGGGAGGTCACTCTATTTTACAAAAATTAAACCTAGCATACTATGCTTTATCTTTAGTCTTGAGCTCGTTTAACTTCAATCATTAACTTGTGATTTGCATTGACTTTAGGTTTGAGCTTGTTTCCTTATCTTGAATGTGAAAATGTAATCTTGAGCACCTTGAGATCATCAACCAAGCATAATCTCGTTTCGCCATCTTGTAAACTTTGCCATCTTGTGAACTTGTGACTTCTGGACCGACATGCTCATACCTTTCTTGATTTGTTGACTTGAAAAGCTTTAATGTTGCATCTTTCTTGAAATTCTTTAACTTTAACACTTCGTCACTTCAAGAAAGACGTTCGGTATCAGAGCGACGGAAACTTCTTTGAAATTATTTAACTTTAATACTTCGTCACTTCAAGAAAGACGTACGGTATCAGAGTAGCCGAAGTCTTGAAAAATGTACTTGAGCTTTCATGATGTCTTTATGTTTGTCGGTCAGGTATGAGCATGTGGCTATGAATCGTGACTCATCGGGAATCAGCTGCACCAATCGTCGGGAGTACCTGCAGGTTTAGGTTAGTGATAATCAACAGATATGGACGAGAGTGTCTTTGTCACTTCGTCGAATACGGTTGCAATAACCATGGTTCCCCGTTGATCAGTATAAATACTGCCTATGATCAGGTAGAATTCCGAAGAATCTCCTTGACAAGGTTTCGCGTAGGCTTTCATAGCCGTTTCTCATTACGGAGCAGTCTCAAACGTAGTACAACACGGTATGAAGTGACACCAGCAAGACGAGATTGATTTTTTATATTTAGTCTCAACCGTTTGAATAGAAAAATCGTTTTGAAAATCAATCGACATGTCACTTGCTAAAGTGGTTTTGTGACACATCGATAATGTTAATCATTTCAAAATTCATCATCAATCGTCAATTCATAACCTGGAACAAGTTTGATTTTTATAGAATCGCATCATCGTTTCTTTCCAGTTGTCACAAGTTTGATTCATATAGAATCGCACAAGTCACCTACCATGAGCTTGTTTGATGTTGGCTCAAGCAGGATTTCCATCTTCATTGTGAATACTAAAGTATCACTCGGATAATCTGGCAAAATCACAAGGATACTGCGTAGGACTCTTTATAAATTTCTCGTTATTCACATTGTGTGAGATAGCAAGCGCAATTTTTACAAGTGTCTTAATGAGATTTATAGATGATCTCTTTTGGCTCTAGACTTAATAGTGCACTTTTGTTTTAGTGATCGGAGGCTGAAGCACACTGCCACCTTTTCAATATCAACTAAATCAGAGTGAGAGTACCGTCGTCTGCGCCAACCCCTCTCGCGGAAGTGCGTACTTCGCTGCAACGCGCGCTGTCTCTCTCGCTACTCTCTATCTACTTCCCTGTAGATGTGAGTCGTATCTAGGCTATGTCCTCAGGGAAGCAGGGATTTGTGTGTTGGGGTGGGATAGCAGGGGTTGTATTGTGGTGGTTTGTTTGGGGGTGTCGGGGGTTTATATGTGTGTGTAAGGTCGCTTGATAGTTTTCTGGGTTGGGGTTGAGATTCAGAGTGTGAGCTGAGAGGGGGACAAAAGCTTATGTTTCTGACAGTTTATGTATTGACCCGGTTTCTGCCTAAGTGTATGGAGGGCTTCTTTTTAATGGTTACACCCTTTATCTTACCTGTCTTTTTCCATTCTTTCAACCCCTTTAATGCATACGAGACTTTCAATGAACTAATACCTTGTTGGGTTTTTTGTTCCAATGGTTGCTCCTTCTCAGTTCGCAGTATTCCCGATTTCACTTTTTTCTCATTTTATATCATACCTAAGGACTTCTACACTAACTAGTAGATATCCCTGGGTAGATCCCTTCGGTTCTGGCTGGATCATAGGATTTGAATACATATGCCTAACCGCCTTATAACTCCATAAATTTAAGTACATGGTCGGTCTTTTGGGTATTTCATCACAATCAAAACCAAAATTATTGAAAAGTTCAATCAAAGTGTTTGATATAAATATCAAAGAGATTTACACTTTGTGGTTTATTTTTCATCACTAAAGCTCCCCCTTAACGTGTGCTCTTAAATCGTAGGACATTAGCTAAGTGTGGAGTGCTTTGAGTCCATTTTATTATGTTCACTTTTCAGTACATAATTAGATGCAGTTTAATCACATTTTCCTTCCCCTTATCTTCAAAATGTTAATACCCTTGATTATGTTGGAAAAATCAAATTTGATTAGTCGTTCGGGGATAAAATGTTTATACTCAATATCTACAGGAAACATTTTAATGCTCCCCCTCAATATTTGAGGGTATATAAGACAATGCTGAGTACATTGATTTGAAATTTATTCTTGAAAATTTTATACTCGAGCACTCCTTATTATCACCATAAAGTCTACACTACATATATACAAATTCACAAGATTATTATGTACTAGGTTTGACCTGAATGATGAGAACATCATATGAGAGAATCATATGGTTCTTTGTAGCAGCCGTAGGTCTTTCCCCACCCCATAGCTTCTTATAAAAGTTGTCTTAGCTTACCCCCTAAATTTAGCAATCTTCCTTAAGTTGATTCAAAACTTTCTTTTAAAGCCGCATTCAACAGTATTTAATGCTATAAAGCCCAGATATCGAAGCACACAATTAACCCTTTCAAGAATTTGATACCGCAACACCAAAGTCAATTAAGTCTCCGGGAATTTGAGGCATTTTCTCTCTTCAGGATAGTGATATAAATTGAAACACCAACGTCAACTAAGTCTCGGATGTCACAATAATTCCCTCTAAATAGTCGAAATGATAACTCCAAAGTCAACTAAGTCTCGAAAGAAGTCATTTTCTTCTATAAGTTACTGACATATCATAAAGGGAATCATCATACCTATGTGTACCTCTTCTATAAAATATATCTACTTCTTTTTAAGAATAAGCTTAGGGATTGACCGGTCAGGTAAAACATTAATTGAATCAGACAAAAGTCTTCTCATGTTTTAAATAATTATACTCTCAACACTTCCCCCCTAAAGGGCCTCATAAGGATGCATACCTGATTAATGTCGTGATGTCTCTTCCACCTGTGATTGGAAATAGTATACCCGAGAAAAGATTCAAAAAGGCCTTACTAAAATTTAAAGAAGCTAACCTCAAAAGACAAAAGAAGCTAAACTTCCAAAAGAAGGCCAAGGACACTATCAAGTATAATCGACTCCTTCCCTTCTTACTAGTTTCGGTACCTTCTAAATTAGCAAAACTTGTACGCACATATACGTTTTGAGGATGTGTTTGAAGAATTAATAAGCTTAATTTCTATTTCTTTTTTTGTTGAGAATCATCTACAAGGGCTTTTTAAACTTATGAAGTATGTCAATAGCATTCCTAAGTCTTTTACAAAACTATGAGGTGTTGGCAATATTGATCGAATGTAGTTTAAGGCCTGAATTCACTAAGTCTCAAATTGGAAATAAGTCCATAAAGATTTAAACAAATGACTCTAAGCTCTTTGTAGTTAATATTAAATAAACTACCCTTTGAAATTATTATTCGTCATTATCCAAAAACTTTATCTTTTTAAAAATTTTCGTTTATGTCCAGGACTTAATTTTGAAAGACCGTTTTAAATGATTATTCTGGATACAAATTTCGCGCCCCTCTAATGATGACCCATTTTTTCTATTTAAAGAGTTGTTGTCATTGTTGAGGTGGTTTTGAATTGTCTTTTGAAAATCTTTTTGTGATTACTGAAAAACATTGATTCATATGAAGGACAACTTTTTAACAATATAAAATAAGATTTTTCTTATTTTGAAAATAAATGCATGACTCGTACACTAATGTTATATAGAAAGCACGGGTTATGTTGCCAAAGTAAAAAACAAAGCCTTTGCTTGTTCATGAAGTAGACCTTGCCCAGAGAATTATTTCCGGTGGAGAGGTTAGTTTTCTTTTTTTGAGATACCTTGCCTTTGAAGATGATGACCGGGTTTGCTATCTGAAATAATAGACAAGCCATTGGCACTTGTTTTGAAAAATTGGAAATTTTCTGTCGAAAACTTCAATTTACAGCTCGTATCATTAATTGAATGCATCTTCATAAGACGTAAATTGTTATCGATTTTTAAGAATACATGTATTATTGACCTCTTTTTATATTTTTCTCCATTTTTTTTTACTTTTTTCTTTGGTTTTATGAATTTTATATTTTTGTATTTTGTTTTGTATAAAAATTTTGAAAATATGAAAAAATTTTTGTGTTTTTTGGTTTGAATATATATATTTACTATATATATATTTATATATATTTATATATTATATTATAGTCTGTATATATTATTATATATTATATTATATAATATTATTCACATAAGATACATGATATTTGAAATAGGTATCACACTATTCATCACTACATCTGCCAATTGTTTCAGAGTTCTCAGCGTAAAACTTCCACATTCTCAGCTGTTGATAGAAATTCAATTCTTTCCTGCCAAGAGCTTAGTGAAGATGTCACGCCAGTTGATTACTCCGTGTTGACAAAGTAAAGTTAGATCATACCATCTTCACTTACTCCTTGATAAAGTGGATATCTGATGTCTTTATGCTTCGACCTGGAATGTTGAACGTTGTATGCAGATAAGCTAATAGCGCATTTTGTTATCACAGTACATTGGATTTTATTGAATACAAAGCATAGTCGGTAAGCTATGATTCTCATCCAAAGGACCTTAAGCACAACAGCCGGACAAAGCAATATATTCAGCTTCGTACTGATTCACAACGCTTTTTCTGCCTTTCTTGATGACCAGCTAACATTCTTCTCTCCCAAGAATTGCAAACTAACAGATGTACGACGACGTTGTATCTTGACAACCAGCTGATCGCATCTGCAAATGATGTTAGAGCAATCAAAGAATCATTCGGTGCCTAGTCCCCCGATTAACGGTTCCTCTTATGATACCGGAAAATTCCTTTTGGACCGCATGTAAGGTGCTTTTCTGTATAGGGCCGAACCTAATAACTGGGCATACTTGCACTATAGCTAATTGTAGGTCAGGATCTATGGCTAGTGTGATCAAGGAGGGTTGCCAATCCAATCATGCCACGATAGTTGGCGGCAAATCAACAAACTTTCCCTTATTTATCCTAATCCTGTTTTGGATTTCTCCACCACGGGTACTATTCCACTGGGTCACAAAGAGTCAAAACCGTATTTCTTTTAACGATTCAATGGCGCAATATTTTTGACTGGTTAATAAAGAGCCTCTGGGACTTGAGTAATCTGTAGTCCTAAGAAAAAATAAGATTTTGGCCTACTCATTGACATCATTAATTTGAAACATTGATTTTAGCAAATTCAAATAAGTCACCAAGTTCAGGTGTAGATGCTGCAAAGATAATATCATCGACATATATTTGTACCAGAAGTAATTCCTTGCCTTCCCTATGGATGAACAGAGTAGGATCCACTGAGCATTTGGAGAAGTCTTGGGATATCAGGAACGAAGACAACATGTCATACCACACGCGTGGAGCTTGTTTCAACCTATAAAGAGCTTTCTTTAACTTGTATACATGATTGGGATTATCTGGATCCACAAACCCGTCTAGCTGGCTAACATAAACCTCTTCTCGCATATTACCATTCAGAAACGCAGTCTTGACGTCCATTTGGTAGACGGCCATGTTTATGTGAGCGGCAAATGCGAGAAAAATCCTTATAGCCTCTAATCTTGCAACCGAAGCAAAAGACTCTTCAAAATCAATTCCCTCTTCTTGACGGTAACCACGAGCCACTAACCGAGCTTTGTTCTTTAGAATACCTCCCTATTTGTCTAGCATCACTTTGTAGATCCACTTTAAAGAAATAACCTTAACTTTATCTGGTCGGGGTATGAGCTCCCATACTCCAAGGCATTCAAACTCATTGAGCTCTTCTTACATTGCTTCGATCCAACAAGATTGAGTCAAAGCATCTTTATACGTCTTGGGTTTAACAGCAGTGAGGAAAGCATCATAGTAACAGAAAAGAGCTTGCTCATGTAATTGCAGCCTTGTGGAAACTGGTATAGCGAGTTCATCGATTATATTTTCAAGTGGATGATCCTTAGTCCATTTGCTATTATGTTTAGAAATTTGGTGATTGGGATGCATAATTGTATGAATAAAATCCGTTGATGAAGATTGATCAGAAGGAACTTCTGGAATTAGAATACCAAAGTACGGATCGTTATTCATGCGTGCAACATCTAAGTCTTGATTATCTTCTTCAACATCGTTATAAATGATAGGAGATTGAGTTTCGGGTGTAGTTTGAGAGTTACTAGGTGATGGTGCTTCTTGGTTAACTGTTGTTGAGGAAGGTGAACCGGTTGACGTAGCGGGTTCTGGAGCAACTGCTTCAGTAATTGGATCAATGACTTCAGGGGCTGGGTGATCAACACTAGGTGGAGGAGTGAGTAATTCATAAAACAACGGTTGAAACAAAATATCCCAATCAGTTCTTGAAAGTGGTACTAACGGTGTTAAAGGAGGAGGGTTTGGCACGAGTCCTGAACTAATTATTGCAGGAGTTATTTCATGAAGTGCGGGTCCTAAACTGCTATGTTCAGAAGCCATCACAATCAGCTCATCAAAATCTACATGAATTGTTTCAATGATTCATCTGGTATGTCGGTTGTAAATTCGAAATACTTTCTTTGTAGGTGCATAGCCAATGAAAATACCAATATCAGCTTTTGGTTGTAACTTACCTAAGTTCTTACTATCATTTATCGGATAGCAGAGTGCACCAAATACATGGAAAAACAATAAGTCGGGAGGTTTGTCATGCAAAAGACATATGGTGTTTCGTTGTGATGAAGATGTATGATGGAACGATTTTGGGTGTAACATGCGGTAGCAACTGCTTTTGCCTATAAGAATAATAGAGCTTTTTCATAAATCAACATTGTGCGAGCAACTTCAATTAGCATACGATTACGTCTTTTAACGACACCATTTTGCTGTAAAGAGCAAGCAACAGATGTTTCATGAGAGATGCCAACCTTCTCATAATATTCACGCAAAGTTTGATTAACAAATTCAGTTCCATTATCTGTTCTGATTTGTCGGACAGGTACTTTAAGCCGCACTTGGATCATCTTGAGAAACTTGATTATGAAATCTGGAGCTTCATTTTTTGACCTTAAGCACTTTACCCATGTAAATCAAGAGTAATCATCGACAATGACGAGGATGTACTTCTTTCCATTAACACTTGCGATACGCATTGGTCTACAAAGATCCATGTTTAAAAGATAGAGTTTTTCTTGGTTGGTGTCTTCAGATTTAGGTTTGTGGGGTTTCTTCTTGCCTTTGCCCATTGCACACGCAGAACACAAATGGTCCTTTTCAAATTTTAGCTTAGGGAGACCTCGAACAAGACCGTGTCTAGCTAAATGGTTGATTGCACTAAAGTTTAGATGAGATAAACGTCGGTGCCATAGCCAGGACTTAGTCTTTGAGGCCTTTGACAAGAGACATATGGGAGAGGACGCCATCATATCTCCAAGAGACAGAGTATACAGATTGTTGCCTTGAGATCCAGTCAATAGATTAACATCTTCTAGATTACGGATGAAGTAGGTGTGTTGACGAAAAGCAACTTCAAGGTTCAAATCACATAATTGCCCCATGGAGAATAAGTTATGTCCAAGCTCCTTCCACGTAGTAAACCCTTGAGATCGTAACATTCCCAATATGATAATCACCCCATCTAATACTTTGGCCACGTGATCATTTCTGAATTTGACAGTACCCAAAAATTTATTGACGAAATTGGTGAGCTGAGAGCGATCTCCGGTCATATGTTTGGAGCAGCCGGAGTCTAAATACCAGAGAACAATTTAGACGACATGCATTCATCAAGAGAGGAAGATGGAACATCGGAAACTATGGATCCCTAAGATTTACTGGGTTCCTTTTTGTTAGCAGATATAGATTTAATATTCTTAGGTTTGCTAACGGGAACATTAGTTTTAGATTTCTTTTTTTTAGGATCTCCTTGTTAGTAAAAACCTAATGTTACACAGGCTTAGGTGTATCACTTTTAGAGCGTTGGTTTCCTAAGGGGATTTCAGCAGTTGAGTTATCTTAGTTAAAGGGCACGCAATTTCCTACATAGTGAAGGTCCGACAGGAGGTCTACCATGTGTATCCCATATTTGCGAACACTTTTCCTGTTGGTTTCAAACTTTCTCTTTGAAACTTTTCTTACACGATTTGATTTTAGTTACGGATTCACATCAATGATAAAATCAAGAACACACAAATCATGATTATCAGAAAGCATGCAACCATTACACATAACGTATAAAGGTTCAGAATTCGCATTAAGCTTGGAATGATGCACATTTTCATTTCCTTTAGGTTCAATAAAGCAATTCTTATTTCTCACTAGATTTAACTGTCCTAGGGTGGCTTCTAATTTATTCTTCTGGAGTACTATTGGTGTTCGCTGAATCTTATATTTCTTTGTATTGCCTGAAGGCTGTGATCCACTAGCACTAGTAGATGGTTTTACTCCTGTAGAAGACAACATAGGTTTGTTAGAAACTAGGTTTGATGAAGAAGTTGTTTTTGTGTTTGTGTTTCCTGATGATGTGACGGGCTCAGTGAATCTAACTCCTTTTTCCTTGTTCTTTGGGGTGACAGCCATTAATTTTTCACCAGAATTGTTTGACACTCGGGCAGGTTTTACTGATGTTTGTAAGAAACTCCTGAATTAGTTTAGTATACCTACAGGCAGATTCTAAGGAATGATCTAGAGGATAATTTGCTTTAACATGTTCAACTAGATCCTTAAGAACTACAACTTCTTCCTGAGTGTGCTTAATATAGGCAGAGTGAGTTGTCTTTTTATTCAATAATTTAGGGGTTATTGGTTCCACATCATTCTTAAGCATCTCTGGATCAATGGTGTGTTTCGTAACAGCATTGTCAACTAGAGCTTTTCCTTTAAGTTTCCTTAAATCATCTTTGAGAGCTGTAGTTACCAAACTTTTTCCTGAAGACTAGCATTTAAATCAGATATTTCCACAAACTTTAGATTGACTTGATTAATTAAATCATCACATTGTTCTTTTGATCGAATACCTACTGGTTTAATCGAGTCATAAAGTTGCTTATAGGTCTGTTTCAAATGCTTATTCTCAGCAATAAGCTTTGACACCCTATGGTCTAATTCAATATTTATTGTTTCAATCTTCTCTAAGTCCTTTTTAATCTTATCCTCATTCATATTTCCACTTAGAGATTTAATTCTCTCTTTCAACATCTTTATGACTGTGTCTTTCTCTTGGGACTCAGCTTTCAATTCATTTAATTTAAAATATTAATCAAAACTTGGAGCACTTTGATTTGAAACAGAATTATCCCTTTGAAAATTTTCCTGATTAAGTTGAGTATCAACTTCTAAAGAGATGCAATGTTTTTCAAGAGTGGTATAACTTCTTAACAATTTATCGTAAATCTCTTTTTCAATGAAATCCTTTTTATTGAGAAGCTCAGTCTCAAGTTTGAGACACTTTTCACATTCGTACACATTCACATAAGCATTATCCACAGAAGAATTCATAATAGTGTTCACAATATCTTTTCTTATTACTTGTTCCAAGAGTTGTTCATTTTCATGCAAAACTTAATTCATTTTAACTTCAAATGTTTTGGACTCTAAATGATGTTGTTCCACAGCCTGTTCCATTTGATGAAAGACATTTTGGACTTAAGAAAGTTCATCAATTAAATATTGATCAAATTGATCGAATGTATTAAATAAGTCCTTCAGTGCATTTACAAATGGAATTATTTCATCCCTAAAATAAGCTTTTGTATGTTCAAACCCCTACGAGCCCTCAGTGATGGCTGTGGCCGTGGTTCTTTCTTTGACAACCACATCAAAACCAGTAAGATGGTGTTTAAGTTTTTTCAAACTCGTATTAACCATGCTGACTTTAGGAAGTTCCTTTGGACCCTAAACTTTGGTGGGTCTATCAGGAGGAGTAGGGTCTGAAGATTTCATAGAATTTTGAGACCAAAAGGATTGTTCAGCAGATAATTCAGTTTGTGGAACAATTCGTGTTTCAAAATCTTGAGAAAGTTGGTTAAGAACAGCATAATCGACTGGTGTAGTATTAACTTTCTTTTCGAACATCATAGGATTCTTTTGTTTTAAAAGCATTTTTGAACGACTCTCTTCAGCAAGTATTAGGGTCTCTTCGAAGTCAGGAATCACAAT
>BQNB010120535.1:8195-20614 GCA_026074375.1 Tanacetum coccineum | reverse complement strand
TCGAATCGGTTCATATAAAGTTCGATGTGTATTGTGATACTTTTTGGAGTTCATATCTGATAATGGTTCAAATGGGAAAGTACGTTGTTATTATATGCCATTAACCCAAAAGAATATTAATAATTTCTACTATAGAAGAAGTAAAGTCATCATGATTGTAACTAACTGGTAGCTAAGTTGGCCACTAAGGGTAACTTTAGGGAGGTATCTTTGGAGAGGTCTCAGGTTCGAGCCTCGCCATGGACCTTTAGGGCCGAAAATAAATAGAAGCAGGAGTGAAGTTTATCCTCTAGTTCAAGGCTTGCATACTGCTCAATTAGATGTCACTGTGGGCCAGTGTTGCAAAAATAATGAAAAAATCGGATCACTTGAAATGTTTTGAACTTTGAAATACCATGTTATCTTATACATATTATATCTAAAATTATAATTTTGTATATAAAAAATCCAATCCGATTAATCCCCGCATAACCGATTGATCGCTAGGCGCTACCCGACCGCTCTGTGAGCGCCTAGCGATTTTTGCAACCTTGGGCAAAACAACTTATGTTGGCCACATAGATTCTTAAAGAAGCCCATAAATAGAGGAGGTCACTTGAATTCAATGGTGAAACAAAAAACGGAGATCCTCCTAGATAATTTAGCCCGGATGCAATCATGACTCAACTTGCTAGATTGCCCACGCATGTGAAGGGTAAACATTCGAGGTTTGGGTGTGTGAAGATAGTTCTTGTCGAGCTGAACTGGACTAAACGATCTATTTTTACGAGCTTGATTATTGGTCTTTTCTTACACTAAAACACAATTTAGATGTCATGCATATCGAAAAGAATGTGTTGGAGAGTATCTTAAACACTTTGTTAATGAATGACAAATCTAAAGACACCGCCAAGGCAAGACAAGACTTGAAAAGGTTGGGCATTCGAAGTTGCTTGTGGCTCGGCCAAAACAAAAACGAGAAGTGCTCAAAGCCTCAGGCTGCGTATTCTTTCACACCAGAGGACAAAAAAAAGTTTTGTCAGTTCATCAAAGGAGTTAAACTACCAGATGGGTTCGGATCCAACCTCAAGCATAAAGTCACCGATAATGATACCAATATAACGGGCCTGAAGTCTCATGACTGTCATATCATGATGCAACATTTACATCCTTATGGACTTCAACAATACTTGCCCCCAGATGTTGCAAAACCACTAATCGAGCTATGTTTATTCTTTAAGAAAATCTGGTCTCAAACTTTGATGGTGGATGACATGTTGAAAGCTCAAAGCAAGGTGATCGATATTATGTGCAATCTCGAGCTCATATATCCTCTTGTTTTCTTTGACATTATGATTCACTTGGTTATCCATTTACCTCTAGAGGCTATTTTTGGCGGGCCTATTCGCCCCCAGTAGATGTATCCATTTGAAAGATATATAAAGAAGCTAAAATTTATGTACGAAATAAAGCTAAGCCGGAAGGTTCGATTGCGGAGGGTTATGTTGCAGAAGAAGCATTGACTTGCAGTTCTCATTATTTTCGGGATGTTACCACAAAATTTAATCGTCCTGACCGTAATGTGGATTTCCCTCCGAACGTGTCCAGTTCATGTTCAAATCACTATGTAAATCGATTGGTTTACGGTCGGTTATTCGTATTGATTACCAAGAATTGAAGAAAGTGATATGGTATGTACTTCACAACAGTCCTGAAATTGACACGTACCGGGACAAGTTCAAGAGGTAGGTGTTTTTATTTTGAAACTTCTTTTTCTTAACTTATCTTTTCGATGACTTATTCTAACACCGTGGACATTTTTTTAGTGAATTTCCTAACAAAGACATGAAAGAAGAATTCCTTGGCTGGTTTGGGAAGCAGGTAAACTTAGACTTATTGTTTGTATTTAACTATAAAAATAACGACATCACATTTTGTGTTCTCTATCTGATCCTATCTTCTTTATAGATCCGTCAATGTCACGTAGACAATGACCTAGGTGTTAGCGAAAGCATCGAGTTATTCGCTTTGGCTTGTGGACAATCACATAATCCAATTTCAGTTAACTCTTGCATAGTCAACAATGTGAGGTTTGTCGTGCACAGCCGTGATGAACGTCGCACAACTCAAAACAGCGGCATTTGTTCGCCTGGTTCGGACGAAGAAATGTATTATGGCCAGCTTGAACAAATCCATGAGTTTTTATATTTGTCGTTTAAAACTGTGTTGTTCCGAGTTAAGTGGTTCGACACTAGCAACAAAGGACATATCTAAAATTTTATCATTAAAAACAACATAACACAAATCAAGGCAAATGGTGAGGCATTTAAAAATGATCAATACATTCTCGCAACACAAGTCAAACAATGCTTCTACCTTGAAGATATGGCCAGACGACCACTCGGTTCGAAGGTCGTCGAACATGTGAGTCATAAAAAGTTTTTGAACGGGGGTGTCATTGTGGTACAGGACGACCCTGATGTTATACATGTCGACAACTCATCTGATCTCGCACTTTCTACTAGTTTGAATGACTTAGAAATTACGGCCTTGCATATAGAAGGTCAATCAATAGATGTTGACATACCACCAGATATCATTGATTTTGTTGATGAAGACGATGATATTATTGATGAAGAAGACCCCATTCCTTATGATTTAGCAGATTCTGATGATGAAGACCTCGTTAACCTTGATATTGATGATGGTGTAAATGTTGTTTATTCCAGTGAAGAAGAAGATTGATCTTTAGTTGTAACTTGTAAAAGATACTTATATATTTAAATGAATGAATACTATTGATCGTGATTTGTTTTAAATTGAATATTTAATTTAGTATGTTGTAAGTGTATTTTGGATGTGTGCATGCTTTTATTATTTTGTTCATGAATTTCTATATGTTATCATAATGCTACTTGTACAGATGTCAGCAGATGTTGCACGGGGTCACGACGGTGACGGTGGCAGTGATGATCGTCCTCCTCCATACCAGATACCCACCGGTTGCGGGGGTTGCTTAGGTAACCGAGGTAAGAATTTCTGGATTATTGTAATACAAGCATAAACTTGATACATTAAATTTGCTTGCCTTGAATTTTTTATGACTTTATCACTCATTTGATTTTGCAGGTACGGGCACCCGAAAACCCAATTTGGGTGGCAGGAGAGCGGGCATGATGCATACCCGCCAGGAGACCCGAAACCTTAGGTTAAAGGCCATCACGGATAAAAATAGCCCCGTCCCGATTCGGTTTGAGTTTGGCTACAGAGAGACCCTGATGCCTCTCGGTGACCATGCGGCTCATTGAGCTAACTACCTCGGGGAGCTCGTTAGGGACTTGCCATTTCACTACCCTGCCGGGAGTTGCACATTGACAGTATCCATTGTTTGTCGTGCGGTCACAAGTGCCGGCATGAGTAGATGAAGGCGGGGGTTATGGCTGGATTAGGAGTATGTTATAAATTAATTATCCTTTTATGTTTAGTTTCTTTGTTCGTGTTCATTTATTTTAAAAAAAGTAAATTGTTGTTATACATTAATCATAAATTCTGATTTATTTAATTTGATTTATCATATATAATAAAATAACAAATATTGTAGATAAATATATAAACTTTATCTCTCTAACATCCTGTGTGTGTAGTTGTTGTATATGATTGCTAGACTCGCCATGGTTTGACGAGTACGTCCCGACATGGAACTCCGATCGCTGGCAGCATCTTATCTATGTGGACCATCCAAGAGTATCAATCTACAAAAGATTCTACACTCTGGCTAGAAGGCGCTCGCTCTTGAAGGAATAGCATTGGATTCCTGATTCGGACGGGATCTTACGCGAGTATGGGAGAGCATCTGCGACTATCCACCGCTCCTTGTCGCAGACACTTTTCCCGAGGGACAATTGGGATGCGCATATTGCGTTTGGAATGTATCCGCAGAAGAATACTGTGCTTTCTCGGGTGCGACCCGACAAATAAAAAAGACCAGTAAAATAAGAAGATAGTCGTTATGCGAAAGGTATTGCGACTGGTCTAGTGTGCCTGCCCTTCGAGTTATGCATTGTAATAAGAACATGTATAATTTTTTGTTACTATTTTTATAATTGTTCGCTTTGGTTGTGTGTTATTTAGTCATTGTTGTAACATTTGTGTTCTCATACTATTTTTAGTAGTGTGTATGTGAGATGGAGAGTCTCAGCTACTAGAGTAGTACCCGTCGCTGTGCATCGCTGATTCTCTTCTTCTTGACACTTATTATGTTGTTGTCTCACGGCGTTTCTGTTCTGGATGAACCCTGAGTGAAAGCTGTTATTATGTAAAGTTTTGTTTCTAACACGGCTGCTTTAATTGATTCGTGGTCAGAGGAGATATAACATTATCGATGTTAGTTCAATAGAGAACTCCCGGTTAGGTCACTCCTCTAATATGATTTTGACTGTATGTTTTTGTGATATACGCATAGGGGGTAGTTGCTGAGGGGGGGCTAGATACTATGCTGACAGGGTCTATGGCTTCTCCTCATGAGGATGCACTCGGGGATGTTGTGTGTGCTCGCTCATTACATCGGAATGGATCGAGATAATGCGAGTGGGTGACTATCGTTCAACCGGGGGCAAGCGCAGGGGTGACGCCACATTGACTGACATGGTGGTTGGTAGGGATTTTATTAGTGCGCACAGTTTCGACAGGGGCACTGTGTCATTCGCCACCTCCACCTCCATGTCACGCAACTCCTTTGATATGTACGTTGTTAGAGCATCGCAAAAAGAGAGAAGAAGGTGCTATATTAGGCAGTCATTTGCTGTTGTACTTGTTTTCTATGAAGTTATGATTTTAGTTGTGTGCAGACGATTCAAGTTTTCCCACAATTTTTCTTATCAAAATTTGTGACACGCTATAGCTCTGAGATTTTATGGTATGAATGAGATGGTGGATGTGAGGACGACGGTCAGAGGACGGAGAGGATTTTTATATTTTTTAATTAATCTTGAGTGACAGATTAAGTTTGATGTGTAGATATGTGTCGTATATATGCTTAGAATTTTTGTGTCTTAAGTACGTGTGTTTTGGAAACTTGTTATCCTTGGCGGGAACCCTATATAGTTGAATATTTGATTTTTTACGTACATTTAGAACTTGTTATCTTGGTTGTATTTAGTTTGTATTTTAGTTGCTTATCTTGCGTGAAATGCATGAGTTTTGTGAAGTCGGATCAGAGATCGCCGTTTTGTTCATAGGCTTAATTTGTTTGTTGTTTATTATGGATTTTGCGACGTATTTAGCTTTTAATTGTATGATTGTTTGAGATTGGGTTATGGTTAGAGACGTGACGCATGTGTGTGACGTAAGAGTATTTGGTGAGTGAGTATTTGTGTTTGTTTTGCCGGGCTAAAGGAAATGATTCCTGAGTTGATCGGAAGTTAATTAAGCATAGCGTGCTTTGGGTGTAGGCAGTGAGTTGTCAATTCGCTCTAGATAATAACGATATAATATGTCTAATTGTGGTGGGATTGCTTGTGAGGGCGTTTATATCGCTGTAGTAGCGGTATAGGTAGCCACGAGATAAATTTAATAAGGTGAGAATATTTATTAAGGGTTTCCCGGGCGACATGTCGCCCGAGAAAGTTTTGGAAATTAAAAAATATTAAAAAATCTATCTACGGGCGACATGTCGCCCGGCGAAAGTGGGGGAAAAAATATTACAATAAACTATGCGTCCCGGGCGACATGTCAGACCCGCGGAAGGAAGCTACAACTAAAGCTGACAAAAGAAGATTTTTGCCATGTTAGGACTAGGTAAATAAAAATATTTATGTTCATTATGTTCTTATTTTCCGGGCGAACATGTCGCCGGGTAATCGACAGTAATTAAGTAATATAATCATCGTGTCGGAACTATTAATTACTCATCTCCTTATTAAATATTTGTAATCTCGGGCGACAATGTCGCCTGAGAACAAACATTCACGTCACAAATATTTGTTTTACTGAAACTGTGTTGGGCCCACGATGTCGCCCGGGTTAAGTCGCCAGGGAACGTATCCCCTTCGAGCTTTTCTGCTCGACCTATCTCGGGCGACAAGTCACCCGGGAAACATATCCCCGCGACAAGTCGCCCGGGATACCCCGGATTTGTCGCTGGGGAATATGGCAAATGTTGTAGTGATTGATCGATTTCGCTTGTGTTCCATAAAGGGCAACGAGCGAGAGAAAAGATATTGATGCAAACGCTATTTTAGAGAGACTATCGATGATACTATTAGCACGATACTATTAGCACAAGATCAATCCTGTAACTGTAATTTACTCAAATAAAAGTATATATGTAATTTTCCAATCTTTTATCTTTTATATATATGACAAGTCTTGACACGTCATCAAAGCCATGTCACTATATTTGACATAACAAATGCCACCTCAATGCTGACATGAACACACATTATTTTGGAAAAAAATTTAAAAATTTGTCCCTGGGAAGTTTCAAACCCTGGGTGGCCATCCAACAAGATACTCAACCACTAGAACAAGATACTCAACCACTTGAGCAAGCCAATAATCGTGATACACAATCGATAAACAAAAATTTCAAACTTTAATAACTGCTCATTATTCAAATGTTTAACCACTAGATCAGACCAGTTTTTATGATAGGTAATTCAAATGGTCTGACTAAACATAATCGTAACTCATTCTCTAAAATCACTCATAATCTTCCAAAATACATTCATGTTTATCTCTTTCAAATCACACATGAATTTATTTGATTTTCAAATTCTTATACAACAAATCACGGTTTATTTTAACCATCCTTAAATAAATATGTGGTTTCATTTGACATTCAAAAAACACATATACCAACGCACACCACTTAAAAATCCGACTATATCATCATCTACTGAAAAGGCTTCACAATCTCATTGGTGGTAATATATTTTTTTTTTCCAGATTGAATCGAATTAGTTTAGTTGGTCAATTTTATCCATGACGATTTAGAGATTAATTTTGTTTCAATTAAATCTTGTTTATCTTCTCAATTCAAACCATGCCGACGAATTAAGGTTTTGATGAAGCAATTGAATATACGATATCTAACAGGTTTGTTTAATTTCAAATTCGATTTTCAATTATTATGTACATGATGATGCAATTGAATCAATTGATTACTTTATTGGTTAGTTATCTTTTTATTAGATTTATTTTCAAATAAAATAAGGTAAGATTGTTATTTTTTGCTTAAAATATTTTGACTCGTTTAAGTTGATTATTGAGACGTAGATGTGACTGTTCCTACAGGTGATCAATGATGCAGCAAACTTCTCGACATAAGTTATATTGGTGTTATAACCCACTGTAAGAACTTAATTTCTTTTTTTTGTTAACCATGGTTTTCGTCACATGGCCGAATAATCTGCGGGGTTTAAACCCATCACCACACAGACTCAAATCAGGTAAAGCTCTCCCTTTTCAGGAGGTTGGCGTGGCCACATAACTCAATTTCATATGAGAATTGAATCGATTTTTAATTTGGACTTTTTTCAGCTACAAAATAGATGTGCACATCACATGTTTGATGAAATGTATACACACCTAAATTGCTTAGTAAGTAAAAATTTGTAATATTATGTTCTTTATTTCAAGCAGTGTCGAATTAGACAAAAATGAAGATTTAGTATGTTTCATATTAATTTATAAAATTGAGTTAGATGCAGGTTATGCACTAAAACCATATGATCTTTTCATATGTAATAATTTGTTCGCTTTTCGATTCATTGCATTTGAGCCGGTTATTTAGAATTATAAAAAGGTAATAAATGCACTCCTAAGTTATAAACACTAAAAGTAAAAGTCTTCGATGATAGCACTAAACCACTAGAGATTGTCAAAGAGAGGAATCCAATTGTGAATGATTCATGCACTTATATGCGACTGCTATTATCTACTACTGAGAAGTTATGAAATCATTATTTTATCTACTTCGAAAGACAAGCCGTGAAGGTGCGAAGTCTCTAGCTAATAGATGCATAATTGGAGCCGTTTCAACGGCTGCTTTCGTGTCAAAATACTTGAAAAGTCCACACTATAAGTCTTTCTCATTGTATATGCTATTTATTTTGATGTATGATGGTATTTTTTTAAGGGAATCAAGTGTCATGCTTCTGTTTATGGGTCAGGTTGAACAAAAAAAACACATATTTGATAATCTTCCTTTGTTGTTTTCTTATAAGTACAGGGTTATAGCAGAACACGTGATTTTAACAGTGAAAAACTATTGGGGCATTTGCCTTCTTTACAACATCGATTTTACCGTCTTATGGGATGTCAGGTCAGTTACCATATCTATGTAGTAAAAACTGGCATTGTGGAAGCAAAACACATAGCATATCCACCAAACAATGACAAAAGACAATGAAATAAAGAACTTTTAAATCCCTTGTCATAAATAGTTATGTTGTTTGGTTAACTTGATGGAAAATGAAGTGTATATTTAATCTATCAAAAGGTACAACTTTTCAAAAACGCCACTGCAAGCAGCTTACTTTGTAGAAGCTTATTTATAAATAAATGGAAAGTTTGAGTTGTTACATGTACTCAAAACATCCTTTTCACTGAGCTTATTTTGACAGAAAAAAACAATACAAAAGCATAGCATTTCATTATAACTCCTTACATTTACCAGGAGTGCTGTAGGCAAGCATTTAATATTTAAGCCCGACCCGCTCCACTCTCGACCCGGTCGCTTTAATAACAACTCCCATTTTTCAGCCCGACCCGCTCCACTCCCGATCCGGTCGATTTAATATTACTTCTCACTCCCACCCGTAACACTCCACTCTCTCTCGCTCTTCTCTCTCACTCTTAATTTCCCACTAATACTGTGACTAAGATTTCTACTAACCATGAATTGTTGCATGAATGCCACCGGTGGTTTACCATGGATTACTGTGGTATATAATCTCTTTGTTGGTGGATTAATTTTTTTAGGGTTTTTAGCTGTATCAAAGAGGAATTGTTGTTGTTTTATTTTGGTAAGTTGTTAGGGTTGTTTGTTTAATATTGTTGGTGGTTTGTTGTTTTTGGTTTGAGGTTGTTATGACTTTAAGGTTGTTAATTTGTTTGATGCTTTTATTTTTCTTATACTGGAATTGATTCATTAGTGAGTAATTGTTTCTGGAATTTGTGCTCTTTTATTGACGAATGTTGTTTCTTTGCTACTAATTGGTTTGGTCAAATTTGCTATTATTTTTGTTGTACAAATTGGGTTTTGTTTTCTTTTGTCTAGTTTGTTATTGCTTGGGTTAATGTCTATTAGGTGTGGTGTTTGTTGATGTTTGTTAGAATATGCATCCATAGGTTCATTGTGGTTTTTCAATTTGCTATTGCTTTTGTTGTACAAATTGGGTTTTGTTTTCTTTTGTCTAATTTTCTATTGCTTGGGTTAATGTCTGTTAGGTTTAGTGTTTGTTGATGGTTGTTAGAATAAGCATCCATAGGTTCATTGTGGTTTTTCATTGGTGATTTGCTTAGTAATTGTATTGGTGATTTGCTTAGTAATTGTTGGTTACATTAGGTCTAATTTGGTATTACTTTTGTTAATGATTGTTAGTTATGTTAGCTTTGAGTTGATTACATTGGACTTGGGTCTGGGTACATTTGCTTCTATTGCCGGTTGTTAGTTGTGTTAGGCAACATGTTACATGACTATTTTATATTTTTGCACATGGTTTCTAACTGTTTTGTGGTTTCTTTCGTCTACTGTTTTTTAGAGCGACTTTTGTTGTACGTCCTATTATTTGAAAACTGTTTGCCTTTTAAGTTATTGTCTATCATCGCTGGTTGTGTTTGTTTATTTGAGTATGCGAGGGAAAAAAACAAACGAATTTAGAAACAGTTCTCTTACCCAATTTGAAAAACAACCACCCGATATTTTGACTCATACACAATCTCCTGGTACACTTGAGGCTCTTGATAATGTACGTATTCCTTATACCTATGGCTGCGATGTTTCATCTATTGGACCTTTAACGTGTGTTTCTATTCTTCTTTTTGGTGGTGTCTCGGCTTCTGAAGGTTAATGAAACTGGATTATTGCTTTTTGGGTGGCATGTCGTGTTTTCATATATGATTTGTTGACTGTTGGTTGCTGTAGAAATATTGAATTTGTTGCGTGTTCCTTCTGCAATATGTTCTACTGACAACAGTCAGTTATATTTGAATGTTTTCCAAAAGTGTTCTGAATTTTGTGGAGGGAATTTACGATGTGAGCGCACAACAACTTTCAGAGGTTCTTTTAGTCTTTTGTTGTTGTTTTTTCAGTGCTTGCTTCCTCAATTACATTTGGATTTGTTTGGTTTTTCTTCAGTGGTCTGCCGTACTCAGGATGCAAAATTACATTTGGATGTCTATCAGAAGTATCATCATGGTTGCAAGGAGGTTTCACACGAAGGGCCCATCATGATTTCTAATGGTAATTTTACTCAAATTTATTTCTTTCAGTTACCTGCTTTCTGAGGTATATCATATGTTTAACATCATTTATTGGCTTTACGCTTTTCAGACATACCGTCTGTGGACTGTGAAAGTCGAAAATTAAAGTCGAGTGAGTCTGTTGACGTTTTCCAGGCTTATTCTGCTCTCTGTTCAAGGGGTATTGGTGGACGTCGTTCAGTAAATGTGTGCCAAACTACAACTGTTTCTAGCTGTAATTTTATTCACGACAATGGTAAGTGAGAACTTGATTCTTCATTCTAGGGTTTTGCACGCCCTTTGTGTGTCATGGTCGTTGATTTAGTTTTTTGACCGTGTTCTTTTTTTCAGGCCTTCGTAACACTGGTCCTTTTACTTCACGTGCCGGTAGAAATGCACGTGGGAACCCTGATGTTGGTTTAACAACATGTGAGGCTACCTGTTCAAGGGGTATTGATGGCCGTCGCTCTAATTTTATTTGTGACAATGGTAAGTAACAAATTGATCCTTTATCTCTTTTTTTGCACTACACGTTCGTGTGTCACGGTTGTTGACTTAGGTTTTTGACTGCCTTTTTTTTTCAAATGTTCATAACACCGGTCCTTCTACTTCACGTACCGATAGAAATGCACGTGGGAACCCTGATGTCAGCTTAACAACATGTAAGGCAAATTGATTCTTCATATCTTTGTTTTACACTACACGTTCGTGTATCACGGTCGTTAACTTAGGTTTTTGATTGTCTTTTTTTTCTGATGTTCGTAACACCGATCCTTCTACTTCATGTGTCGGTAGAAATGCATGTGGGAACCCTGATGTCAGCTTAACAACAGGTGGAGCTACGTGTTCAAGGGGTATTGGTGGTCGCCACTCTAATTTTATTCCTGACAATGCTAAGTGATAAATTGATTCTTCATCTCTTGGTTTTTCACTACACGTTCGTGTGTGATGGTCGTTGACTTATGTTTTTTATTGTCTTTTTTTTCAGATGTTCGTAACACTGGTGCTTCTACTTCACGTGCCGGTAGAAATGTACGTAGTGACCCTGATGTCGGCTTAACAACAACTCAGGAAAGCTGCTCGACCGGTGTTACTAGGCGCCATTCAGTAAGGCGTCGTCCTTCGACACGTGGTCCTACAGTGGGCTCCAGCTCTGCTTCAGGCGCTGGTAAATCTCTTCATTACATGTTATGATGGCCATGTAGTATTGTCACACATTTTGAATGTCAATGCTATATATTTGCAGTGTTCGTTAAGTGTGTTGTGACATGTTTTTTTGAAGGGACCTCATATACTTACACTAATTTTGGAGACTCTGATCAGCGTTGTCGTCATTATAGAGCTTCCTTCTGGTATGGTGAACGCTTAAAGGGACATTCCCACAATCAAAGGCCCAAATATCATTTATACTGTGCAAGAGGCAGTATTTATATGCAACCATCGCGTGAACCACCTGAATATATCAAGAGCTTATTTGGAAACAAGAATTTTATGGAAAACATTCGGGCTTACAACCAAATGTTTACAATGACGTCCTTTGGAGCCAAAATTGACGAGTCTATTAACGCTGGCCGAGGTCTATATGTTTTTAAAGTCTCCGGCCAGATCTACCATTGGATAGGATCATTATGCCCGCCACCGGGAGAAGCTCTTAGATTTCTACAGCTATATATCTATGACACTGATAATGAGGTTGAAAATAGGATGTGGCATTTCGGCGGGATTCATAACAGTGATTTAGATCCACAGATGATTGAAGGTCTCATTGATGTATCGTTATGTGATGTATATTTCATTGATTCAAGTTTTAAATTTATATTTTGCCGACTAAACCAAAAACAACACTTTAACGGGCAGTGTACCCGATAGGTAGTAGTTTCGTGGTAAGTAGGGTGTCGAACACTTAAAGCAAGGTTAAATCTATCAATTTAATTAATATATTGGTTATCTAATCTATGTTAATTCTACTATATTCT
>BQNB010120534.1:0-20615 GCA_026074375.1 Tanacetum coccineum | reverse complement strand
GTTCACTCAAAACTTGGACGTCAACTCCGAAAATTATATCACATACTCCTAATAGTAAGTACAACACACTCCAATTGCTAAAAACACAACACCATATCTCAATTTGCTCAAAAATCAACTCTGTCTGTATTTTTAGAGCCTCGCGGACCACGGATCCACCATATGGAGATCTGTGCAGTATTTAGGTGGATCCATGAGTCTTAAATCACGGGTAAATAACAGATTTTAAACAAGTTGGGACCACAACTATTATTATACAAACACACCCACGAACTCGAACACTAAAACCCTCAAACAAACATAACACAAATCAACAATTGGAGCAATTAATCTACAAGATCATCAACAAATCATCAATCTATAACAACTATTGTACCAAAATGCCAAGCAAATACCAACAAGACTACAAGAAAACCCGGGCCTATGCTTAAAAAATCTACAATAATCCCAACATGTCCGATACACTTAGGGATATCTATAGGACTTTAGAAAGTAGATATGTTCATGAAGGGAGAACCGTTGACCCATCTTTTCACAATGACCATAGTGATGACTTAGTGGCCAAGTTTATCGCCATAGGTTTTGATTGCTTGCTATCTCTAAATGAGCAAATTTGTCCTAGGTTTATCTTTGAGTTTTACAAAACTCATAAGCTAGAAAGAGACTCCAACAACCATTTCTTAATCCAATTCGTTATCAACAATCATTATTTCAACATCTCCCTTGCTTAATTTGCTGAGCTTACCTATCTCCCTAATTAAGGCATTTATATCTACTCCGATGCATGGGGTCTTAATGAACTTTAGAAAACCCTAGAGCAAATTGAACCTTACAACTCACGTCTTCCTACTCTTGATGATATCCGAAACCTAATCCACAGAAGAACCGTTCATGAAAAGATAGACAAAGAGGGAAATACCATCCATAAATTACCAAACCGAATCGAAACAAAATGAGCACTTTGAGGCCTTGTGAACTAGTCATTAGGGAAAACGTCTATTCCGTCATAGGAAATAGAGACGACACTCAAGCAGTTATTGCTTTGATGTTGTATTGCCTAGAAAATAGACAACCCTTTAACCTTGCCTACTTAATCATTAGGAGGATGTACTTCTTTAGGGATAGATGAGACAAAGTTTTACCATATGGCATGATCTTAACTCATCTCTTTGAGAACCTTAAAGCAAACATGGCACAAGGCTCATTTATGAACATTACAAACTTGTACCTAGGAAAATGTCCTCACTTAAGGCAAAACAACCCAAGAAACCTCTACCCAAAAAAACCAGGAATGTAGGAAAATCTAAACAAATTCAATTAAGCACCTCGTCCTCAACCGAGTCACCACCCTCTGATAATGGAGAATTTCCTAGCACCAAACTTTCCCCTAGGTCATATAATAGGGCTCTTAAGGATGATCCTAACATGTACAAGGAGCAAAGGGAGACAAGAGGGATGTTTAAAAACTTGGGTCGAGCATTGCACAACTTTGCAAGGTTGTTGAAGAAGGGATATTGGTGAAGGAAGACTTGTTTATGGAACAATTTAGATGTATAATTATCGTATCTCTGAATTATTGACTTGTTTACTTATATCTGCATGCTTGAATCTGAATCAATCACTTTGATATGCTATGTTTTATGGATATTGTTATCGTATTAATGACATTTGATAGATGATAATGATGCTTGCATAATAATTTGTTTTGTGTTTTGGGTGCAAATTGATGTTCTGGTCGTTTTTGTCGAAAACTGCAACCCACAGATCCACCATATGGTAGATCTGTATGTTGTTTTGGTGGATCCGTGGCTCACTCAGTCCAGGCGCCAAAATTTAAATTTTCTTAATTTTTAACTTTTTCTACTTTATCTTATAACCATGCTATATGATACTATGTAGGATCTTAAACCTTGGAGATAACATGTTCTCCATATAATCTAAGAACCATTATATAATTCATATCACCACTTTCTCCTTATAATCATCATCTTCAAACACCATTTTCTTCACATTTTCATCATATTCTTCATATACAACCTTACTAGTTCATCACTATGACTAGTTCATCCAAAACAAATTCACCAAACTTCAAAAGAAAAACCGCAAGAATGAGTGTCAAGTATCCAAACTATATCAATCTCACATCCTCAAGTGAGGAACAAACAAATGAGAGAACTCCTTCACCTCCTCCTAGAAAGAAATCCCTTTCACCACCTTAAGATCCATCAAATCTATCTCTAGCAAAAGCACATACTACACCTCTTCATCATCACTAAATGAGTCTCCAACACCAACTCATGTTGCACCACCACCTAAACTGTATTTTGTCATTCTGATAAAACTAGAACCTCAAGAACTTCCTCCACCTCAGATGTCACCAAATGATACCTATGCTCAAACCATGGATAATTAGCCACCGGGCCCTTCTAATCCATCTCCACCACCACGTGTCTCTCGACTACCTCTCGGTTTTCCAAATTCACCACCCAGATTTGAACCATTACCATCAACCCAACCTTTGTATGTTAACATTAACAACAACACACCTCTCCTCCATAACAATGCACCTCCACTTAAAAACATTCACCATCCACCACCAAATCTTGGAAATCAAGATTTTCCCAATCCTCCAAACATCTTGGATTTTGTTCATTCAAATGACATTCCTCACATCCACAACATGTTTTGTGAATGTTGTTGCACTACAAGGCATGAAATCCAAATGCTCCAAAACCGTGTCAACTACATGTTCTCATACATTCGACACCACCTCGGCTCTTCATCACACCCACCTTACTTTCCGCATTAGCCGCATAACCATCTCACCTCACCCCTCGGATTATATGGGAAAATGTTTTCTATCCCAAGATTTAGGATTTTTAATTGTTTTCTTCAATTTTCTAGTTTAAGCTTATCATGTATTGGCTTTAATGCCAAATTTTATGTTTTATCCCTTATAATGGATTTAACATTATTTTCATTTGTTGTGTTAACGATGGATGTTCATTGTGTAAAATGTATATGTGTGCATTTGTGATTGTCATATATATATTTGCTTGCCTACTAACTTTGTTTTGTAGCAACGCATCCATAGCTCGATTACTTGGTGCCCCAAGCAAGGGGGAGTATACACCAAGGGGGAGCACTTGCATCTAGTCTTTATTTTTTTTACTTTGCATTCGTTACCAAGTCACTTAGCATTCGTCAAAACAAGACATGCAAGGAAGGCCTCTACAACACTTTTTGCTTCGACAAAAAGGGGGAGAAGATATGTAAACTCATCTACTAAATACTTATTTAGTAACTTTTAAATAAGCATGAGTTTATATTTTGTCATCATCAAAAAAGGGGAGATTGTTAATACAAATATTCGTGCAAAAACGATATTTATATTTAATGATCTTCATGTTTTGATAATAACAAATATAATGTCATACTACGTAAAAGTTTACGTAAACAAGTTATTTAGTCGAAAGTTTACTTGACGCCGACAAATCACTTAAGGTATGAATATGACATTATTAAACATAGTTAATGATCAAAGAAAAATATTATCATTTGCATAAATCTTTTCTAATCAAATGATTTAAGCTAACACATGATTAATTATAAGCTAGTTATATTAATCATGTAAGACAAAATAAGATTAACCATAAGTGGAAACAATCTTTTCAAATCTTTCCAAATCTTCCCAAATCTAGAAAATCTTTCCTTATTGGTGATAAGAAATATTTTCTTCTAGAAGAATCCATTAAACTAGTTTTAATAAGTACAAAATAATATTTTGTATAGATTTGGGGTTAATCACAAAATGATAATTTTTGTCCCAGCTCCACCTACGGATCCACCAAAAGCACTGGACGGATCCAGGGTATGGGGGATCCGTGGGTCGCACGTTTTGTTCCCCAGGGACATATTTGAATTTTAAATGGTTGCCTATAAATACCAACCTTATTCATTCATTTTAAATAACTCTTGACAAATATTTTTCTCACATATATTTTATCTTTTATATTCTTTTATCATTATACTTGTTACATAATCCATTACAAGTGATCAATTCATTCCACTCTTTAGTGAAGAACACTCAAGAAGACGTCAAGCTTCAAGTGTTAATAGTTTTGTTGTGTCATCACGTTTGTGATAATCATTCATCTTGTATATCTTGTGTTGTGTGTTGTGTGTATCATATGTGTATGATAGGTTATAATTTAGGCCTCAAAATACATAGTGTGTTAGATTGGTTCTATCTCAAAGTAGAACTTGGTATTTAGCTTAGTACTGAAAAACGTGTAAGCGACGTGTACAATTTTCTCTGCCTAAAGGGAGCTTGTTGACATAGTAAACATAACTCTCAAGTTGGGTACTTGGGGAGTGGAGTAGGGCGAAGAGGAGCTTTGTAGCCGAACCACTATAAATCAGTGTGTCATCGGTTTGATCTTTCTTATCTTTACTTGCTTACATTCCGTAGATAGTTTATTTACTTATTGCATCGCTATCATTTACACTTGTGTATATCTCTTGAATTCACATAAGTCGACAATCTAAGTTTTAATTTTAAAATGGTAAAAACTATTCAACCCCCTTCTAGTTTTTACAGTTGTGATTTAAAATAAAATATTTCAAAAACCCCCCTTTCTAGGTTTTTACTGGTTGTGGCTTTTTTTTTTTCATTTTTTATTATAACAAATATGTTGGGATCTTTTTTTGTGATTTGGGATGGGGGGGGAATTGGGTATAAAAAAAACTAAACCCGTATTGGTTTTTTTATTGCATATCTTTCTCCGTGGGGGGGGGGAAC
Source organism: Tanacetum coccineum (assembly GCA_026074375.1). Classification (NCBI taxonomy): domain Eukaryota; kingdom Viridiplantae; phylum Streptophyta; class Magnoliopsida; order Asterales; family Asteraceae; genus Tanacetum; species Tanacetum coccineum. The sequence goes on along the minus strand of BQNB010120534.1, from coordinate 15,814 downwards.
TGGAGGCAAGGTTTAATTTTACAGAATAAAATTTATACTATAAAAATTTTATGAGTTTTTAATTTACACATGTATTACATGTTATTTGGTTAATTTAACAAAAACCAACCCATTTAATATTATATAATATAAACAATACCGATCGGGAATAAACTACTAAGGGGGTCATTATATTTTTTATCCAATCCCAATAGTTTATACAAAATATGGTAAAAACAACATTCATAAAATTCACAAAACAAACAGATTATGCAAACATATCAAAAAAAAATAATTTGGTACATATTAAAAAATAAACTTTTTCAATAAAATAATCCACATATACATGTTAATTGTTCAATACAACACCATATAATATTTATATAATAAATATGAGGAACTACCTAGACTTAATAATATCATCCAAAGTACAAGAAAACAACCATCATAATCACAACAAACAGATTAGCAACATCAAAAATTGTACATATAAACATTTCAACCATTAAGGTATATTTGGCAGAAAATGATACATAACCAAAAAAATAAAGTTCTAATGTTATGCGTCAGAAATATAAACATTTAAGCCAACTAATATATAATTAGCAAGAAAATGAAACACATTTGTTATGCACCAAAAACAAAAATATTAATATTTACATAAGAAATTAAATCATTAGCAAAGAAATAAAGCAATACCTAATTTTAAGCATTGTAAATGAAAAAAAAGAAATTTAAATTAAAAAATAAATCATCAGCAAATAAATAAATTATCAATGAACAAAGATCAACAACTCAATCACAAAAGTTGCCATTATCATCATATGGATCACTACCATCGCCACTGCTGCCATGCCCATTATCACCCCTATTTGACATGTCATCATCAAAGTCACGATCAAACTCATCAAGTGACTTAACATCATCACTATCATTCCTAGATGCATCACTCTAATAAACCTTAACTTCGTCAGCTTCTTCCCACCAATTCTTGAAGACATACCCATCATTCCGAATTATGACCAGTTGGACATTTCCATTCAAACCGTCATCTTTTAGACAAATAGTTTTCCTTTTGTTCAAGTGTTGGGTAGTTAGAATGAACAACGTAGACGTAAACCTCTTCATCATTGCAATATTGGGAAAAAAACTAAAAACACCAACTTTTTCTATATAAAACTAAAACTTTTATTCATAAATTAAAAATATTACATAGAAAATATAAAAAGGTAAACGTACGAAATAAAAACGTAAACACGCACACAAACACACACACACACACACGCATATATATATATATATATATATATATATATATATATATATATATATAAAAAATATAAAAAAAGCGTAAAAAAATACAAGACAACACAAAAACAACAACACACACACCCCAACCCACACACCGCATTAATTATATATATATATTATATATATTATATATATATATTAATATTTTATATAATATATATATTATAATATATTATTAATATATAATATATATTATCATAACTTTAAAAAACATTTTTTTTTATAAAAAATCGGGGCGCGGTTTTTTTTACGTTCAAAAAGCAATATTTAATAAAATTGGGGTTTCAATTTTGTTTCCTTTTAATTTTTTAGTGACATCTTTTCGCAAACGGTATTTTTTTATTAACGAATTCACTAGATATTTGACAAATAAAGTTGTTATATAAATAAGTTGTAAATATCGAAAGGTTATTGCTTATGATCCTTCACGAGGTATGAGGTGACCATTTTTTTTGGTTAGCTTCACCTACTGACACGTGTATCTTGAGTACATCGCGTAAGATCCTTCGCGACAAAGTGGTCCATTTTGGTAAATTGAAAAAACTTGGTCCTCTGACAACAACACCCACAAAAGGGCCTTTCTTTTCCATTGAAACCCTCTCTTGAAAATGGCTATAAGACAACTTGAATTAATTCGAAACCCTTTCTTTTCCATCATTTAAATATGCCATCATTGTTTTCGTAATCCACTACATATCAATAATAATACTATAGAATTTATTCGATCATGAAGTTATTGATTTATACTTATTCGATCATCAAACCAAACCAAACCCATCCACCTTTAATTAAATATGTAGGTTTTTTGCTTCCTTTAATTTTACAATGCAAATCTTTATTGCAATCTCTATTTTTACGCGCATAAAATCCTATTAAATTTTTAACTACCCACCAATTATTTGTAAAAATGTCTCAACCCTAAAAACATATATAAATCACATCATCTTCTTTCCAAACTCATTTCACGTATTTTTATCATTCTTTTTTCATTATTGCCCAGATGGTGAAGTGGGCAATAAGAGTATTGCTCGTTTGATATCTCTTCTCAAGAGGCTACACCTTTAGATCGATGAATGTAAATGTGTCTTACGCAAGGCTATTTCTACGAACCATGGATTATAAATGGCAATCAAGGAAACTTTGAAGGTATTTTACCAATGGTTATGTGGGAGGTGTATGACTTTACATGCTGTTAGTCGCGCTTGTCATCACCCGAATGATCTTGTCTACTTTTTTAAAGGGTCCGACGACATGAGCAGTTACATTGTTGGCATTTCAAAGCCGTCTAATACGAAATCCAAGATAGAAGTAATTGAGGGGTTAGTTTTGGATGTTGAGCTTCTGGATCATGTTTTTAAAGTGCCTATCACTACTGTCAAATGTATCCTTCATGGTTGTCATCTTGCTTTTTCACAGTCGTTGAAAATAGTTCTTTACAAGGTGGTTTCCCAGCCCAACTCTACTGATGCATGGGTCAGGTTGTTACTTTTTCCACGATGCACCCTACAGGTGTGTAGGCCAAAGAATAGACAAGAACGTAGGTCTGGGAATAGAAAATCCTTGCAACAAAGTTCAATCCTGTAGTCACTAGCTACATAGGGGAAAGATGGTGGTATTGCAACATTGGTTAAAAGTATATTAGATAGTTCTGGGTCAGTATCCTTCGGCCAGGGTGGAGGTGATTTTCTTGGGGAGAGAAGAAAGGACAACACCAACATAAGACAGTTTCTTCGCAAGGTTGCGAATGGGCACTTTATGGCAGCAGTGAAATTGTTATCCTCCTCTGGTGTAGCTCTGTACTGTGATGATACCATTAAACCCTTAGAGGCTAAGCATCCCTACAAGCCACCCTCGTCCTTGCCGAGCAAGACATTTTTTGAGCCTCCGCTTGTAGCAGAGATTGATAGTATCTTTGGTTGCATTACATCATTTCCTAAAGGTACTTCATGTGGGAGAGATGGTTTGAGGGCACAACATATCTTAGATGCTTTATGTGTAGAGGGATCTGCTACTACCACTGATCTCTTAAAAGCCATCACCTTAGTCGTTAATTTATGGTTACCAGGGAGGTGTCAGACTATTTTGGCAGAGTTTGTTGAATCTGCTCCTCTCATGCCTCTCCTTAAACCAGATAACAGGATTTAGCCTATTGCAGTACGTACTATATGGAGACAGTTGGTTTCCAAGATTTCCATGAAAGGTGTGGGTAAAGAAATGTCAAAGTAACTTAGTGATTTTCAATTTGGAGTTAGAGTTTTGGGTGGCGTTGAGGTTATTTTACATAGTGTCAATAGGTTGTTGAGTGAATATCACAATGATGGGTATCTTGGAATGCTTATTGTGGACTTCTCAAATGCATTTAACCTTGTGGATAGATTGGCATTACTCCAAGTGGTTAGGGTGAGGTGTCCCTCTATTTCTTTATGGGTAGATTTTTATATGGGCAGGCAACAAGATTATATATAGGGACACACATATCTGGTCTGCCATTGGGGTGCAGCAAGGTGACCCATTGGGACCTCTTATTTTTGCTCTTGTATTGCACCCGCTAGCACATAAGATTAGAGACAGTTGTAAGCTTCTTCTTCATGCATGGTATCTTGATGATGGAATTGTTATTGGAGATTTAGAAGAGGTTTCCTGGGTGTTAGACATTATAAAGGTGAGTAGTCTAGGTTTGGGTCTTGAACTTAATATCAAGAAAATAGAGATATTTTGGCCCTCGTGTAATGGTAAAGCTTTATGAGGGTTTATTTCCTGTCGATATTCGAAGGCCGTCTTTGGGTGTGAAGCTTCTTGGGGGAGCTATAAGTAGAGACGTGTATTTTATTAGTAGGATGACTATGAGGAAAGCCGTTAATGCTGTTGATTTGATGAGTCTCCTTCCACACTTGCATGACCCATAAAGTGAGCTCCTTTTGCTTTGATCATGTATGGGTATTTCCAAACTCCTTTTTGGTTTAAGGATTTGTCAACCTGTACACATGGAGGATGCTGCCTTATTTTTTGACAAAGGTTTGCGTGGGTCAATCAAGAATATAGTGGTTTGTAGAGGTCCTTTCTTAGGAGACTTACAATGGCAGCTTACTTCTTTACCCATCCGTCTTGGTGGTTTGGGGTTGTACTCGGCAAAAGTGGCTTCTTCTTATGCTTTTGTGGCATTGAAGGCCCAATATTGGGTGTTACAAGACCACATCTTACGTGACAGTGGCATATGTGGTAGGAATGATGATTATGTTTTTGCTTTAGCTTGTCTACGTGGTATGATTCTAAGCTTTGATTTTAGTTGTTTTACTAATAAGGACATCGCCCTCTCTAAAGCCCAACAAACACCGGCGAGTGCCCTTTTTAGTGAAATAGTTAAGGATATGGAAGCCCACTTTGACATGACTGTGAGACATAAAGCAGTTTTTGAGTGTCTACGCGCACCACATGCTTAAGATTTCCTACTAGCTATTCCTATAGACGGGCTCGGCCAACATATGTCACTAGTGGAATACCGCACTATCCTTAAATATCGCCTCATGATTCCACTATTTCTGGTTGATGTAATATTCCCTGTTTGTCGCAAGGCATGTTCGGATTCCTTTGGGGAACATGCAATTCATTGTAAAGAGCTCCCAGTTTCAAGTACCGAAACGATATGGTTAGGGACGTTCTTTTTAACATATGTAGGCGTACCGGGATCTCCGCCAAGAAAGAAGCACTTGTGAACTTTTTGACTGGCCCATCAGACGAAAGATCCACACTCAGACCAACTGACTTTTTAGTTTTTAGATGGGTTAGAGGGAAACATACATGTGTGTATCTGACCAGGGTTTCTCCTCTTGTAGAGTGGAGTGGTAGGGGTTTTACAGTGGGTCAGGCTGCTTTGAAAACCGCCTCATGTAAAATGACAAAACACAAGAAAGCCTTCATTGAAAATCAACACGTATTTATTCCTTTCGCGTTTGATACATTTGGTTTCCTTGCACCTAAGGCGGTGGAGCTACTTAATAGAGATTAACGGGTTATGAACAGTAATTTTATGACGCCTAGATCTAAAAATGTGGTTTTTCATAGGATTAGCTTTGCAATTTAAAAAGGGCTAGTGGCGTAGCTTGTTGCTCGTTTGCCTTCCACCACTATGTAAATAATAAGTTATAATTTTTGTTAACGACAATGTTAACATTAATAATTCACTAAACTAACAAGATCCTAAATCCAGAGTTCGCGGGGATAAAAGAAATAGAAAGCCATGTTTATTAGATTAGAGAGAAAATGTAGAGAGGGAAAGATGTGTGTGTCTAGAAAGAGAAAAACACACACACCTTATGATACAAATGGTTATCCACGATCTAGTTACAATACTTAACATTTCTAGTGCCCGTGTGTCTTGCCTTGTATAACTAATGTAATTCTGTATAAGTCGACATATAACAATCTTCCCCCATTATGTGGACATACGAAATTACTTACAATGTTCCTAACAAGTGCAAATGCAAACAAAATAAAGTCTTCCAAAGCACTTCCATTGATGAAGATGACGTCTTTGTCTTCTAGTCTTGTTATTTGTACTCCAGCTTGGATCTTCTATATTTTTACTTGATCTAGAACCATTGTAGTGTGACAACCGTCTAGTTCAGGTTAGCAACCGTAAAGTCATATGCTCAATAAATCAATATTCTGGGTCGTTATTTAGCTTTATACTTGTCGTGTCATTTTCGTGGTTTACGTCCCCATTTATTAGGATCTTTTGTTAACGAACGTGCCTATGACCTACGTTTTTAGTCTAAAGCGTCTCGATATACTCGTGTCGAAAGTGACAATTTGGATTTAAGGTCGATATTTTTAACCGAGCTTTAAATTCTATTTTGTAAATTTTATAGAATTTATTTTATTATTTTTATTATATTTAGTCGTTTTTATTAAAAATTGTTGTTTTAATTATTTACGAGCCATGCTTAGAATTTCTATCCGTCTCGAGCCCTCAGTAATTAAATCTTCAGTAAAGTTCTCCGATTAAGGTAGAACTATTTTTATTCTATTCGTTTTTACTTCGTGGTTTCGCCTTAACTCCCGTAATATTTTTCGTTAATACCCGCTAGCCACAAAACTACCTACCTATCTTAAAATTTATACCCTAAACATCAAAATAACTATCAATAATACACACTATAACACCTACACCTCTCATTTGTGGCGTGGCACAAGGAGGAAGGGAAGCAAGACAAGTGTCTTGATTTCTCTTATAGCCATTGCATGTACAATTTATATAAAAACCTTTTCCTAACCATTCTCTCATTTCACTTGAAGAAAAGAAAAAACTCATACCCTCTTATTTGCCCTCTCTTTTGCCGAACACCATCACAACAAAAACACCAATTCCATCAAAAATTTCTAGTGCAAATCTACACTAATCAAAAGCACTATTGTTGTTGTAGATTTCTTGATCTTTAAACACAATCAAACCTATCATTTTAAGATATATAGAGGCTGAGTTATTGGGTCATTTTGATGAGTTTATGCATGGGTTAATAGTGTTTTTGGGTTGAAGATTTAGCAACAAAGGAGTTCTTGTGTTTTGTTTGTCTTGCCTAAACCATTGTTTAATTAGGTTAATTTTTATTCTTTAACTTTCTTTTTGAATTTGATCCATGCAATTGAATGTCTAAATTCTTGAAATTTATGTTTATTGATGATCATGAGGATGTGTGACAAAATATTATGGCATTGCATGTGGATAAATAATTATTAAAATGATGTCATGATGAGCTTTGAGTGGATTTGAAAGTAGTTCATAGGGACTGTTGTAGGTCAGTACCTAAACAAAGCTTTATCCCAAACTTTTTGATCTCTAGCCTCCTGGGAAATTTAATAAATAGATAGATATAGGTCTTAGCATTATGTGATAGTTGGATGCCCAACCAACTCCTCCGGATGAGGAAGTTATGGCCGTTTTACGTAAAGTAGTCAAATATGAACCTTTGTTTGGAAAACGGGTTAAACACCAGGGTATTTTCACTAAAGTTTACATCTAAATGCATGTCTCAGTATTAGACACTTTAAGCTAACACCTCCAATTGGTCTCACCTTTATTGCTATCATGGTTTAGGAATTATGGCCATTTCCGTAAAGGGTAAAAATTTTGGAAACTTTCTGTTTTGGGTAACCAGTGGTAAAATAGTCTTTTCACATGGTTCTTCTCATAATCCCCCATCATTCTAACTCATCGCCCCTCCCACCGACCCTTCTCCTATGCACCGATCCCCTCCACCAGCCGTGCATTCTACCCCCCCTCTCGACTCACCCACAAACTGGTCTCTCCCCATACCCTGACCTCCCTGACTTTCCGCCACCACACCGCCCACCCGACCCCCCAAACAAATTACTCCAATTTCACCCCACATACCCGTGCCAACACCTTGCCAGCCCACCAAGAATGCTACAGTCACTATCACACCCCCCGAACCGAACAACAAACGACAGCAACTAGCATATGGGTTTTAATAAGGTAATATTTTTATTCTATAACTTTTCTTTTTGACATTGACCATGTAATTAAATGTCTAAATTCTAGAAATTTATATTTATTGATGATCATGAGGATGTGTGACAAAACATTATGGCATTGCATGTGGATAAATAATGATTAAAATGATGTCATGATGAGCTTTGAGTGGATTTGAAAGTAGTTTGTAGGTCAGTACCTAAACAAAGCTTTATCTCAAACTTTTTGATCTATACCTCCTGTTAAGTTATTAATAGAATGGATAATAAAGGCTTATCAATCATGTGATAATTGATGCGCCAACCAACTCCAGTCCGGATGCAAAAGGCCGTTTTAAAAAACGAAAGTATCAAATCTGAACCTTTGTTTGGAAAACGGGTTAAACACTAGGGTATTTTCACTAAAGTTTACATCTAAATGCATGGCTCAGTAGTAGACACTTTAAGCTAACACCTCCAATTGGTCTCACCTTTATTGCTATCATGGTTTAGGAATTATGCCATTTTCCGTATAGGTAAATTATTTATAGAAACTTTCTTTTTGGTGGTAACCTAGGGTAAAATATTCCCTTTCACATGTTCTGAAACTTGTAGACTATGAACTTTACATTTTTGGAAACTATACTTGAAGGCTTTTCCAGGATGGAAAATCTTCATATTTAGAACATTTGTGAGCTAGGAGTTATGAGTCCATAATGTTGAGTTAAAATCCGAAACTGAGTTTTTACGTCTAGACTCAAAACTTAAAAACGTATAGTACACTTTGATAAAATAAACATTAAAAGCCTAAACTTAGTAGATGTTCATTTACCTATAAGACCAGATCACAAGTCATTTTGGGAGAAAAAAATAATTTTGGGAAAGTTCGATTGCAATGATGCCTTACAGTAATTTGGAAACGTGTCTATGTGATCAACTTGATTAATTTTATACTAATTGCTTCTTTCAATCGTGCTAAGTCGCTTTGTGTCTTCTAGGTGGTTCTTAGAATTACTTCTCGCTCTTCCAAGGACACATCTAACTTCTGATCTAATTGCTCTTACGGTGAGTTCACGGCCCCTCTTTTTCAAATGTTTTATACGTCTTGGGGTGGAATGCATAATCGGTACAGTTTAAATTTCTTTTTGGACTATATGAACTAAGTTGAGCTTGTGTAGTGTCCTATGATATGCGGGTGCTTTGTACGTTTTCAGATTCCGCATATTATCTTTTTGTATGTAAGACTTGGTTAATAGTATTTTTATTTAAAATGAGACTCGTATTATGTCGCATGAATATGCAAGGTGCATGAATATAGTGAGAGGTGTTTGGGATCCTGTTCTTTCCCCACCTGTCTAAGTCCCCCTTGACTGGGTACCTTGTTCTTACCCAATTATAGGTTCTTGTTGCGCTCCACCAAACAGGAGTGTAGATATTATGGGTAGCGCTATTTTAGGTCGGCCAACCTCTCGTTCCACTATTCTGGAATTGCATAATATTTATATATAAGGGCAGTCATTCATTTGTTCTTGACACTATATTTATTGCGTGTGCATTTTACTTGGACCTTTGTACTTTAATATTAACCAAGTTGCTTTGAACATTAAGACTTTTTATCATTGGGCATACTGATATATTATGGAATTGTGTGTGAATTTATACGATACAAGTCTTGTATGGGCGGGATTTGTATGGGATAAATTCGTGTAACTCTGGCCATAATGTATTCTTTTATGTCTACATTTTGAGACTTGACCATGGAAGTGTAGGTGAATGTATTTCATTACAAGTCTTGTATGGGCGGGACTTGTAATAGAATAGATTTACAGGACGCTTGCCATGAGGGCTTTCTTATAAAGGGTTTTTACCATATTCTCATAAAACCCGTGTACTCACCAACTATTTTCATAGTTGACCTGTTTTCTCATGCATTTCAGGTGATCGACAGTAAGTTCTTGTGAAGACATATGCTTTAATGAAGTCGTTTCGTGTCATCTTTAATAAACGTTGAAGTGTGAAGTCAAAGCTTTTTGTGAACTTGAAAACTTATGTTTAAAAGCCGATGTACGGTTGAGACAATTTGTAATGACGTACTATTTCCTTTTAATTAATGTATGGTGTTGTACTATTATTATGTGCTTGTGCCTTATGCTGTCACACTCTGTGTTTATCTGCCTTTAACGTGATGTTACAGATTTTGTATATATCATTATATCCTTTGGTCCGTAGTGAATGCTTGCTGTTTTTGAAAGTTAAAAAACAACAACTATAACCAAAAGCGTCATTTTAAAAACACCAAACATGATAGAGATGACTAATTTCGGACCTGCATCCATTGACCTTAATTAAGACAAGTAACTTAATCAACTCTGTCTAATTCAGGTAGAATCATGGAATGTCAAGAATGGTTATCAAGGATCGTGTTGAGTGAAGTCGTAAGTATAAGGTCACCTGAAATTGAATTAGTCGTGTGCGTTCATATTATATGCATACATGTTTATTCTATAGTCCAATATGGAATTTCATATAGGTTGGATCATCTTTTGTTGATTCTATGAAATAATAGATTTAATCTGACTTTAATTTTGCCGAATTTCGGTTGCTAAGTCGCATTCCTCATTCTTCGCCTATCGTACGACTCTGACCTGACAAACAATTGTTTTCTTGGACAATTGTAGAAACATGCCACCCAGGAGAAGCACTCGTGGTACAGGACCTAACCTCAACGACAACCCAAACAACAATGCTGATGGATTAGCAAAGCTTCTTACCCAGATTGTTGCAAACCTAAATGCTGGACGAGCCAACAATGGAGAAGGTACCTCAAACACAAGAAGAGGGTGCAGCTACAAGACTTTTATGGCTAGTAACCCTAAGGAGTTTTATGGCAATGAGGGAGCTGTTGGTTTGATGAGTTGGTTCGAAAATGTTGAGTAAAAGCTGAATATCACCAAGTGTGCTGATATAGACAAAGTCGAATATGCTGCTTGTTTACTCCAAGGAAGAGCACTAACTTGGTGGAACACTCAAGTCCAGACACGTAGACGTGACGCTGCAAATGGCTTAACTTGGGAGACTTTCAAGGGTTTGCTAACAGAGGAGTATTGTAGAAAGGATGAAATGCAGAAGTTGGAGTCTGAGTTTTGGAATCATCAGATGTTGGGCACGGAAGTGGATAAGTACATTGCTCGCTTTCATGAGTTGGCTAAGATGTTGCCCCATATGGTCTATATGGAGGAGAAGAAAATTGACCGATACATTTGGGGATTGGCCCCTGAGATCAGAAGGATGATCACCTCCTCCAATCCAACAACTATGCAAGCTGCTGTAGGCCTGGCTTATCGTCTGACCGATGATGTAATCAGATCCAGTGGGGTACCAAAAAGGAATGATAATGACAGGAAGAGACAGAATGATCAGCAGAGAAAGCAAGATCAAAACCAACAGAACAAGAGGCGACAAGTGACTCGTAACTATGGAGTTGCTACTCATGAGTAGAGGTCATATAATGGCCCACAATGAGACCCTAAAAATGTACCTAAATGCAACTTAATTGTGGTGGGAGAAGTCACGGTGTAACAATTATGGGCAAACGGGTCACTTTGCCAAGGTATGCAAGAATAAAGAAGGAAATGGCAACAATGGAAGGAGGCCGTCCTGCTATGAATGCGGGAGCCTAGATCACCTTCGAAATGTCTGTACAAGGTTGAACAGAGCACCTAATAACAACAACAACAATGCTGGGAACCCAAGAGCACCGGCCCGCGGTCGAGTTTACGTGATCGGGGCAGAGGAGACAGTGCAGAACCAAACTGTGATGACGGGTATGTTCCTTTTAAATGGTCATTTTGTATCTGTTTTATTTGACTCTGGAACGGATAGAAGTTTTGTCTCATTAGAAATTAGACCGCTACTTAAGCAGAAATCTGAAAGTCTAGATGAAGCATATACTATTGAATATCCTAATGGTCATGAGTACGAGGCTAGGGAGATATTGCTAAATTGTAGACTAAACTTAAATGATGAATTATTTAACATTGATTGAATTCTGATTGAGCTGAAAAACTTCGATGTGGTAATCGGAATGGATTGGTTAACCAAGGTCCGAGCCGACATTAAGTGTTTTGACAAAATTGTACGAATAACCCTCAAGGGTGGTAGAACCCTGATTATGCAAGGAGATAAGCCAGCGAGGAATCTAAAAATCATATCGGCTATTAAGATGCATAAGTATTGAAGTAATGATATATTTCGCGTGTCCCTGTGCACATGTAGTGTAGAAGGGATCGAAAAGGAAAAAAGATGTCGTTGATATGCCGTGGTGAAAAATAATCCAGAATTGTTATCCTGAAGATTCTCAGCCAGGTACCACCACGCGTACGGAGACAATTCGAGTTTCCAAATTGATTTAGTCCCTCGAGTGGCTCCGTGGCAAAGGCACCTTATCGCCTAGCTCTACCAGAAATGCAGGAGTTATCTGCACAACAACAAGAACTCTTGAGCAAGGGGTTGATTAGACCAAGTTCATCCCCTTGGGGAGCACCAGTACTTTTCGTCAAGAAGAAGGACGGGTCAATGCGAATGTGCATTGATTACCGAGAACTGAATAAACTAACAAAAAGGATTAAGAATCGAATAATCCCTCTACGCAATGATATAATTCGACCATTACAAGGAGTGACATAACTTTTCAAAAAGATAATTTCGAATCAGTGATACCACCAATTGAAAGTCCCGCGGAAAAGGACTTCCTAAAAATAGCCTTTCGAACAAGGTATGATGGGCATGATACGAGTTCATGGTCATCTGCTGCCATTTGGGGCTAACTAAGCGCCGACCCGGTCATAATACTTGATGAATAGGGTGTGCAGGCCATTTCTGGATAAATTTATGATAGTGTTCATTGATGATATATTGATCTACTCTCGTAGTAAGGCTGAACATGAACAACACCTAAACACTATCCTGAGCCTAACTTATGACAAAAAATTCTCTAAATACTCTAAATGAGAATTTATTGGCTTCGAGAAGTACAGTTTCTTGGTCATGTAGTCAATGCAAAGGGGATTCATGTTAATCCTGCAAAGATTGAAGCTATTAAGAAATGGGAATCCCCGAGGACACCTACAGAGATCCGCCAATTTCTGGGTTTAGTAGGTTACTATCGAAGATTTATTAAGGATTTCTCAAAGATAGCCAAGCCACTGACAAAGTTAACTTAGAAAACCAAAAGGTTCGTCTGGAAGAAGGAACAAGAAGAGGCATTTCAAACGTTAAAGAACAAATGATGTGATGTGCCAATCGTATCACACAAGGGTTTGGGATGTGTTCTAATGCAGAGAGACAAAGTCATTGCATACGCGTCGAGACAACTCAAAAAGCATGAGAAGAATTACACGACGCATGACTTGGAGCTCGGAGCTGTAGTTTTTGCTCTGAAGATTTGGAGACACTATCTTTATGGGACAAAATGCACTGTGTTTACCGATCATCAAAGCCTCCAACATATTCTTAATCAAAAGATGCTCAACATGAGACAGAGAAGATGGGTCAAACTGTTAAGTGACTATGATTGCGAACTCAAATACCATCCTGGTAAAGCAAACGTAGTGGCAGACGCCCTAAGCAGAAAGGAAAGATTGAGGCCTTCGCGAGTAAGAGCCTTGGGAATGTTGGTTCAGACGAGTTTGATATCTCATATACTGGAATCCCAACAGGAAGCAATGAAAGAAGAAAACCTAAAGGAAGAAGCTCTTTCTGGTGCGAATGAGAAGCTTGAGAAAGGAGCAGATGGAATTAAGTACTTGAACGGGAGAGCTTAGATCCCAAAAGTTAATAATCTAATAAAGGTTGTAATGGATGAAGCTCATAGATCGAGGTATTCAATTCACCCAGGAGCTGACAAGATGTACATGGATGTGAAAGAGTATTACTGGTGGCTAGGAATGAAAAAAGACATTGCCATATATGTTGGGAAATGCTTAACTTGTGCTAAAGTCAAGGTGGAACATCAAAAGCCATATGGATTATTACAGCAACCAAAAATTCCAGTGTGGAAGTGGGAAAAGATTTCTATGGATCTGGTGACAAGGTTACTTAGGACGTTGAGAGGGCATGACTCGATATGGGTTATCGTTGACCGGTTAACAAAGTCTGCACACTTCCTCCCAATTCGAGAAGTCTACCCGTTGGAAAAGTTTGCTAAGATATACATCGATGAAATAGTGTCTAGGCATGGTGTGCCCCTTTCTATTATCTCAGATAGGGATGGTCGGTTCAGGTCACGCTTTTGGAGACTGCTCCAAAAGGCCTTGGGTACTCGGCTTGACATGAGCACTGCCTATCACCATGAAATAGATGGACAGAGCGAAAGAACGATACAAACCTTGGAAGACATGTTAAGATCCTGTGTGATTGACCTGGGAGGTAGTTGGGACACGCACTTACCTCTGGTAGAATTCTCATACAATAACAGTTATCACACTAGCATAAAGTGCGCACCATTTGAAGCCTTATATGGACGAAAATGTAGATCACCACTTTGTTGGCTTGAGACGAGAGATAGACAGTTGACGAGACTGGATATTATTCAAGAAACTGTTGATAAGATCACGGAAATCAAGGAACGATTGAAGACAGCTAGAAGCCGACAGAAAAGCTATGCTGACAACCGCAGAAAACCATTAGAGTTTCAAGTCGGAGATCAAGTACTTCTCAAAGTGTCTCCGTGGAAGGGCATAATACATTTTGGAAAGCGAGGGAAGCTAAACTCTCGATACACTAGACCCTTCAAGGTACTAGATAAGGTTGGTTCGGTAGCCTATCGTCTTGAGCTGCCATAGGAACTTAGTGGAATTCATAATGTATTCCATGTTTCGAACTTAAAGAAATGTTTGACCGGCGAAACACTCGTTGTCCCACTAAAAGAATTAAAGATCACTAACAAACTCCAATTTATAGAAGAGCCATTGGAGATTATGGACCGAGATGTTAAAAGATTAAATCAAAGTCGAATTCCTATTGTTAAAGTTTGATGGAATTCACGAAGGGGTCCGGAATTCACATGGGAGCGTGAAGACGAGATCAAGCGCAAGTACCCACACTTGTTTTCTAGTGTGCAATCGTCGGCTAAGATGAGCTGAATCCTGAGACGGGATTCATTTTAACGGCGGGAGGACGTGACAACCGTCTAGTTCAGGTTAGCAACCGTAAAGTCATATGCTCAATAAATCAATATTCTGGGTCGTTATTTAGCTTTATACTTGTCGTGTCATTTTCGTGGTTTACGTCCCCATTTATTAGGATCTTTTGTTAGCGAACGTGCCTATGACCTACGTTTTTAGTCTAAAGCGTCTCGATATACTCTTGTCGAAAGTGACAATTTGGATTTAAGGTCGATATTTTTAACCGAGCTTTAAATTCTATTTTGTAAATTTTATAGAATTTATTTTATTATTTTTATTATTTTTAGTCGTTTTTATTAAAAAATTTCATTTTAATTATTTACGAGCCATGCTTAGAATTTCTATCCGTCTCGAGCCCTTAATAATTAAATCTTCAGTAAAGTTCTCTGATTAAGGTAGAACTATTTTTATTCTATTCGTTTTTACTTTGTGGTTTCGCCTTAACTCCCGTAATATTTTTCGTTAATACCCGCTAGCCACAAAACTACCTACCTATCTTAAAATTTATACCCTAAACATCAAAATAACTATCAATAAAACACACTATGCCACCTACACCTCTCCTTTGTGGCGTGGCACAAGGAGGAAGGGAGGCAAGATAAGTGTCTTGATTTCTCTTATAGCCATTGCATGTACAATTTATATAAAAACCTTTTCCAAACCATTCTCTCATTTCACTTGAAGAAAAAAAAAACTCATACCCTCTTCTTTGCCCTCTCTTTTGCCGAACACCATCACAACAAAAACACCAATTCCATCAAAAATTTCTAGTACAAATCTACACTAATCAAAAGCACTTATGTTGTTGTAGATTTCTTGATCTTTAAACACTATCAAAACCATCATTTTAAGATATATAGGGGCTGAGTTAT
>BQNB010120533.1:8231-20615 GCA_026074375.1 Tanacetum coccineum | reverse complement strand
CATTTCGGGTCGTAGCACGTGCTGCCAACACAGCAGTGACACCCTCGTCGATCATGGCCTGCAGTTGTGCACTGGTGACCGAAGTGGTGGTAGTAGGGTCTGTGACAGGTGGGGGAGTTGTGGTGACTGGTGGGGGAGTTGCGGTGACTGGCCTGGGAGTTGTAGTGACTGGCCTTGACCTCGTGGTTCTTGTGGGCCTTCCTCTTGGTGCCATTTTCTTAAATCATAAGAAAACATAATACCCGTTAGATTTCAAAAATCTTAACCATAACTCAACGTATACATAATAAATAAAACGAGCACATGGTGAAATACACAACAGTATTGAAATTAACAAATCGACATTCATTCACAATAAATTCGATTTCATATAAAACATAATCCAACCTTTTCATATATAACTTGGGAAAATAATACATGATTGGTTTAAATACAAACGATCACAACACTTAGGTTACAAGACAAAATAACCTAAAGCCATACTAGCCGAGATATACTCGTAATACTTAGTAGGCTGTACAAAGTAGCCGATACATGAACAAAAGATCTAAACAGAGTAGCTAGACAAAACAAAAAAAAATCTATACAGAGTAGCTAGACAAAACAAAAGATCTATACAGTCTGCTAGCTGGGAATAACCCATAATACTTAACAGACTGTACAGTAGCTACAGCCATAACCCCGTCTAAGAACTGCTACTGGCCTCCTCTGGTAGCTCTGGCTCTGCAGGATCCTTAGCAGGTCCCTGCTGTCTCTGCAGCTCGATCATCTGAGCCTTGCTCCACAAACTGTTCTCTGTCTTCGATTAGTCTGCTTTCAGCAGCTATGAATCTCCGTCTGTGTCTATCACGGTGTTCGGCTGCCTGTAATCAGCGATTCTCAGGAATGCAAGCTATATGACGTTGTCCGAAGTAATATACCCTCGGAATGGTATGATCAAACAGGATTCCATCGACTGTGCCCAAGCGGCACGTGATAATCTGGCCTCCTCCTCCATCAGAACGGCTGTGCGTCTATGGAAGGGCCTATCACTCTCCAACATGTTGACTCGGGCTCTAAGTAGAGCTCGGTCCATACCGTTGCATCGTTCCAGCTGAGATTATATGATCTCTCCTCTTGTCAACAGTAGAAGACAACTCAATAACTCTCTGGTTGACCACCTCTGGGTGGTCGGTGCAAATCTCCTGGATGGCTCCTACAAGGTATCCCAATATCCTAATACCATAGCCTAACTCTCTAGACATCCGGCGTCCTGGAGCGGCCTCTAACATGTCAGCAAATCCATAAAGGTCTGCCCTAGCTGTAGTAGGTCCAACCTGCCTAGCAGTACCAGCTGCCGAACTCTCCCCGACCTCGTATCCAGGACCAGGAGTAGTACGACACAGCCTCTTACGAAGCGGTAACCACATCTCGGGCATCTCAGTCTCATGAATCGGAGATGGTAGTGCATCTCTCTGTCTAATCCCAGCAGCTCGGGATCCCAGAGATCCCTCAACATAAGTAGGGATAATGGGTGGTGGTGGTGGTATAGGTAATGGCGGAGAGGGTATCTGAGGAAGTGGTGATGAGTATGGAGAGAGAGGTGATGGTGGTGGAGTAGGTAAGGCTAACACTCTCTCAGCAACTTCCTCGGAGAGGAACGGTGTCGGCGCCTGGGTTCGGATGGACATCCTAGCCGTGACGCGATAAGCAATGTATGGGTCCTGGTCAGCTGAATAAGCAACAGCTGCAGGCTCCTCCTCCTCTGCATCATCATCATCGTCATCTCCTCTGTCAGCAGGATAGTCGGCTGGATCCTCCTCAGGATCCTCCTCGTCATCCTCCTCTAGGTCCTCCTCAGGGTCGGACTCCGGTATATACCCTGGTGACTGATGAGTAGGTGAGTCAGCAGCAGGCAGTGGCTGCTCCTCAGCCGGGAATACCTCATCGTCTACCGGTAAGAACTCCGGGTAGACAGGCTCCGGAACAAATGGTATGTAGATAGGTGAAGGTGGTGCCTGCTCTGGCTCCTCAGGGCCAGGCACATAATCTGGTGATGGTGGTCCCTCAGGGCCAGGTATGTAGTCCGGCGATGGTGGAACCTCAGGCATAATGGGTGGTCCATCGACTCCTGGTGAACCGATGTCTGAATCGTCCTCAGATACTGATGTGTATGTAACCGTAGAGTGCTCAGAATCTGACATGATAGTATCTGAAATCAAAAATTAGCTTATATAAGTATATTAATATAAGACTATCATCCTTATATACGTAATATATTATTAACACGTTTATCAATTATGCCTGTAAATAGCCTAACCGACCAAAGGCATAATTTGTATATGAATACCCCGTCAAAACCCTTTTGTATGTATGCAATGTTTGAAAATGGTTATAGTCCAGCAAAAAAAATTTTGACCTGGTTCTCTATAACCTTGGCTCTTGATACCAATCTGTAACACCCCCAAAATGGGTCGCAGCGGAATAAGGATCTGGGGCATGTTACTTCAAGATCAACAGCACAAGATATAAACAAGAACACACAAAAGTCGTTTTAAACTATACATTGGATATAAAGATTATATTACAAAAGAATATAGCTTTAATTGTTTCTTTGTTCACGTTACAAAAGACAACATATATTACCCAAAACATGATTACACATAATTCCTTTGAACTGTACAGATCCAAAACATAATCCAATGCAATCCCTTGGCATCTCGTGCCTAATGACCCCTAAACATTTGCTTAAAAGTCAACTAAAATTGTATGTGAATTCATAGGTTATGTATTTAAATTATGCAGGACGCAAGACTTTCAACGTGATGTTTACAACATATGCCAAAATCACAAAACCAGATTATTGTTGGCACTAAGCTCATGACACCGAGCTCAACCTAAATTTGCTATTTTAGCAGTTATATTGCCCTGTACAGAGTTGTAACCCGCAACATCCAAGTCCGACATGGGTCAACGTTCGTTCCTAGTGATTAGCTAAACACCCAAACGGGAGGTTAATCCCAATAGATCCTATATATATCATTCGCGCTCACAAATGTAATATCTCAACTACAACTATTCAAATAACAGTTCATGAATTAATGGCTCAGGAGGTTATCGGGCTACTTAGGCAACACATAATCAATATACTTCAACACTTGCGTCCCAATTTATAAAACAAAGCATGTTCTCAACCCCCAAATAAAAATAATCAGAAAAACTAGTAAAAAGTGGGCCTAAGAACTCACCTGAGTACAGATTAGCTCAATTTATCTTAGATAATAACGTCACACAAGACATAAATGCAACCTATCAAGACGATAAATGCAACCTATTTAAATTAAGGCTGTATAAGTACTGAGTACTTTAATTAACATCGAATATAATCTTATAGTTGTTACATCATACTATCGTTCGGGCTATCATAAATAAAGAGGTCATGACATGACGTACGAGGAGTTTAGGACACTTTAAATCGTAAATCCAACAACTCATCGATACGCCATCCGAAGAGGCCTCATTATGAAACTCCCTAGTAATATAGCACTTTGATAACCACTCAATATTCTATATAGCATAATCACCGACTAATCGTTTTAGTAAAATAATATTTATAAAGTGAAAACGTTTATAAATATACTTTTCGTAAAAATGACCTAATTTGGTCGTTTTAAGCCCGTTGCTCGCGTTTCTTACGTCCACGTCTTCGTAGTAAGACGAGTGATCAAAATATTACATTTTCAAGTTTTTAAAATTCTGCGATGAATAGTAAAATTACTGTTCACAACAGCTCATTTGTCGTTTTAGGCTTTAATTAGCGTAAACTTGTAATCGTAATAACTTATTCGTTTTAATCCCGATTTTAGTGATTCCTTCGAGTACGTTTTTGTTATTAAAAGAGGTATTATATTTTATAAAGTTGGGTCCGCTGATGAATAGTACTTTTACTGTTCATAGTTTATAAAATTACTTTTATAAACTTTAATTATCGAAAATGTCGTAGTTTATTCGTTATAGTTCCGTTTTTAGCGATTCTTTCGAGTACGATCTCGTAATTAAAAGTTATATCATATTTTAGATGTTTTAAAAATAAAAGTTGCTGTAATGAATAGTAACTTTTTATAAAAATAGTTTTATAAAAGTATTTATAGTCGTAAACTCGTTTTTAACGTATCTTTTTCGTTATAGATCGGTTTTTCGAGTTTCTTATCATTATGGAATCGTCATGAGGCGTATTATAACTCTAAAACATCATAACCTACTGTCCAAAATTCGTATTTGGACAGCCCCTAAGTATTCATGTGTTTAACTTTATGAAAACCTTGTTTTTATGTATTATTAACTTAGTAGTTTACTATAAAAACTCTTAAAAACACATTTGACACTTGTGGTACTTATAATAAGGTTCAATATCATCCCTAGTCCTTGTAAATTCATTGTAACAAGTTTAACCCTTTTACTTTCATTATTTTCATATGTGAAGTTTAAGAAACATTATAAAACCCTAATTTAACATAAACATGTTTATACTTAATCCATAAGTTAACATACTTTTATTTTTACTTTTCCATGATATATAGGACCATATGACATAAGAATAAGTGTATAAATTGATAAACTCAAATAAAAACTCATTTTACATATTCAAAAGTCATTAGTGGTGATTATGGCTATATTTAACATGTAATACATAAAATCATAAGAAATAAAAGTATAAAGGATTTAAGAAAACCTTAGTAATGATGTAAGAGATGTGAAATAAGTTCTAAACCCGTGTTTAGATTCAAAAACAAAGCTTCCAAGCTTATAACCCTAGATTAGGTTTCCAAAACCCTAATCTTTCCTTTTTCTTCTTATTACTTGCAAATGATGAACCAATGCTTACAAACACCTTAGAATACCTTAAGTATGTTGTGTAAAGGGTTGTATAATCTTAGAAAATCAAAGTATGGATTTTGTTTCCAAGGGGTTTTGTGCCGTGAGCTTCAAGGAGAGAACAAGGAAAGTTTTTGTGATTTTTTTGGTTAAGTATATAAGAAAGAAAGAGTGCATGCATGCATGGGTATTTATAGTGAAAATATCTCACTAACTTAACCATAGTTACTTTCTAACCCTAGGTTAAGTTTAACATGCCAAGTTGATAAAGGTGTAAGAGTTTATTTCATAAATATCTTTATAATATCTAGATATTATGTAAAAGATGTAAACTTTGAAAAGTCTTGGTCCTTTCCTATAAAATTCGGCATATATATATATATAATAAAATATATATAAATATATTATAATAATAAAAATATATATAATAGTATATATATATATATATATATATAATATATATATATATATATATATATATATATATATATGAAAATATATAAATAAAAATAATATAAAAAATATATAAATAAAATATATAAATATATATATATATAGTATATATATATAAATATATATATATATAATATATATATATAATATATATATATATAATTAATATATATATATAAGTAAATATGAATGTAATAATTAAATTATTTTTAAGGCATTGGGGTATAATCGTGGTATACGTTTTAGGCGTAGTTAGTTTAGAACTTCGGGTATGCTACGTATTTTATTTAATGAAACGTAAGCATTTACGTAGCCGTAAAAATAAGATGAACACAGTCATTAAATATCCTCAAATAATCAAATAACCTTTCTTGATGAAAACATTTAATCGTTTAATGCCCGTTTACATTGTATGATCATTTTTAGTTTACGCGATTTAACTTAACGTTTACGGTTTAAGAGCAAACGCGTAAAACCCTAAAAATAAATTGTGAATTTCATAATGTCATACAATGACCTAAAATACGAGGTGTTATACATGGTATCCGCCTGATATCCGGAAAGAAGACCCCACGATTGTGGCACATAAAGAAAAAGAGTAATCTTTTCCGCATCTTGGAGCATATATTTTTCATGTCTTCCACTTGCTGATGGAACATTGCTAATAGAATCTTGAACCTTGTGGATTGAACCTTGCTAATAGACACTTGCCGATGGAACGTTGCTGATAAAACCATGCAGATAAAACCATGAAGCTTGCTTCGTGGAACCAATAACTGCTAAAAACCATGTAGTAAAAGATAACCTAACTGATAGATACACGATCAGAATTGAGACATGTTTATCTTGAGGAAAAGATAAAATAAGCACCTCGCTGCTAATCACCATCATAATGTGGTTTATTTGTAAGTTTAAGATAACACCTTGCTGATAGCACTATGTTCTGTACGCATCTGATTCCTCAACCAAAGTAGATTTTCAATTTTGTTCATTTCGTAATGGGTCATAACAGTAGCGAAGATGAACATCGTCTGGTCGTTCTTTAGCGGTGGTCCTTTCCTGTACGCCACCGCACGATTTTATCTTTATAATGTTTTAAAGTTTCTTAATATTTGTTTATTAATTGTTCAATTCACAAGAGATCTTTTGTACACAGGTGGTCGTGGTATTAGCACGGACAAAGACCACAAGGCAGAGATGCTCATCGACTCAAAGTTGTGCTTCAATGAAATGTTCTGGCGGTCAAGATTCTGGAATGAATATATCTATCAGACATCATAGCCCATTATAACGCTTCCAATAATAAGGAATAACCATGTGACGACTTTAACGGTATCGATAAAATCATTAACGATAATGCTGATCCACGGTACAATTGGGTAAGGGCCTTCTATTTTTTGGTATTTGTCATGGGATAATGTGAAGGCGGATATTTGTAAGTGAATATGGAAACCGATAATTGAAACCTATGCGTCATATGAGATAAATGTGTTTACGTGTGTATTTTGGTATTTGGTACGTGGTCAGATTATTTGAATCGTTAAATTATTAAAAAAATGAGATGAATTTGTTGACAGAAATGGGACTAATTATGTGGTGTTATATGCAGATTTCGTTCGGGTTCCAGCTGCAACAAACAAAACATCCTGCCGACTATAACTACAAACTACCTGCCAAAGACTCAAAACGCCCATGAAATCCGGCGTCATTTGGTCCAAAGAAGTCCTTAAACATCTGCACTGTTTGTGACGCACATTAGGAAGGTAAATATATTTTAACCACTCATGTATTCAGAAATTGTTTAAATTCATTACAGGCTTTTGGCTAATGAGGAAAGGGCCTGGACCAATCTCAGGCCCAGGTCTATTGTGTATCTCTGCTCAATAGCGTCAGTTTGATTAATTTTCCTTTTGGTGATCAGTCCCAGTTTCAAACCCTTGGATGAAGATTCAGAAGAACGTAAAGTTTTATATACACTAGACAATCCCTAATCCACACACAATTAGTTACAATTCAGCTATTGAGTTTATGTATTGAGACATGGTGTAATATTTCAAGTTTTAGGAATCATTTTAAATCAGTTTAATGTATTATTATGCTAACATAGCTGCTGCGTGATCATTAGGCTGAGATCAAAAATGATGATTGCAAAAGCATCAATGAGAGAGCCATTTTTGATCACATACGTGAAAAGGCTAAGAGTTTGCCTTCCTGGCACCCAAATCAACTACTGAATATCCGGCATCTGAGGAGACATTAAGTCTAATTAGAAAATGTACACGCAAGAGGCAGCTTGCACGCAAAGAAAATACAGAATCTCTAAACCTGACCGAACTACTCTAAATCCATTGAGGAATAATCATTGAAAGCCAGAAGGAACCACTTCATCTATCATACTAAATGAAGATACAATATTTGAGCATATAAGAAAGAAAGCCAAGAGCGTGTGATTTATAATTTTTAGGTTGATTTGAGGTATTATGTGTGTTTCATTTTTTTTCCATGGTCGCCCTTATTTAGGATATGTATTTACAAGTCATGTAAATGGCATCATGAAACATATACAACAGCATTTCTTAACGTAAAAATCGGTGACTCGGGACTCTGTTCTTAGAGGTAGGAAATTTTATCTGTTCGAAGTCAATAACAACTTAAATGTCATTCAGAAGAAGCCTTACATGTTGGCTCTGGTTTGGGTTTTGTCAATCTTGATGGTTTTCGCCGTTATTGCATCCAACATTATTACTTGAAATTTATGTTAACATGAATTCTTAATAACTTCAATTTTGTCAGCCACTTATGATACTTGATGAGGTATCTACAATTGTTATACTTTTAATTATCACCCACTTGCACATTTCGATCTCACAGTAGAGTCATGGTAGGTTTTGGGTCTTTGACGCTCCAAAACCTGCATTCTGTTTTTCATGTGCTCAACACATTCGGCGGAGGAAGTGAGAGGTTTCTCAGCTTTTGCGTAATATGAACCGTCAAAGCATTCCAACAAAGCGTACGATAGCAGATGCCAATTCCAATTTCTTGAGACAAAAAGAAATCATATAACAAAACCAATGGTAGAAATTACCTGAAATGACACGAAAATAAATAAGGTTAACATGGTCAAGCATGTATTCCGGGTGAACATGTCCAACCTGCTTGCATAAACAAGATGCATGTAGTGTTTGTAACTGAAAACCACGACTGAAACTGCCAACAAAAGGGATGATAACGCTATTACATATCCTTACTTTTGTAAAAGTAAACTTATTAAGGGCTGCTTGGTATTTCTTTTTACAATTATAAATAATCCCCTTATAAGCTACTTAAAAATAAGCACTTTTGGGTTATTTGCTTATTAATCAAAAAACTAAATGATCTTTGACAAACAAGCCAAAATAATATAAAGGATAAACACACCAATAAGCCTAATGAAATAAGCAGCTTCTACCTCCTTTAAAAATTTCCTCAAAAAAAAAGCTATCAAAAAAACCCAATTAGTAAAATTAATCTATGCCAAAAAAATGTAAGAGTACCTAAGAATATACATACTTTTTAAGGATGTAATAATTTTTACTCTTATAACAAAGAAGGATATGTTGAGTTTTAGATGATAAAAAACAAATGGGAATACTGTTCTAGAAGACATGCAAAAAATTTTCACAACTGAAGAGTGAAATGCTACTGTTTTGCACGCCTAATTGTCCACTATTCTTCCGATTACATTTTGCCTACTTTTAATGGATTAGTGACTACTTATTTCAGCTACAACTGTTTTATTTTATCAAGGAAAGCCGTTTGAGTCAAACGATTCAAACCTGAATATCTAAAACTGCGTTATGAGATAAGCAGTATGGAGACTTGGGATAACGTGATAACCCCATTTTATGTGTGACACTTTAAACACCAAATTACCTATAACACATGTTCTAAAAGTTAAAAAATTATGACGTTAGGACATTTGTTTAGGTGTTCCCACTTGATCCCAGTCAGTGTTAAAGGCCCTACGAACAGCAGTGCCAAACACCCTGCACAGATGGTTTCTTTATGCTAATCATAGTGATGTGTGCTCAGGTGGTAGTGGAATTCGTTAAGGTTACTAATAAACCATGTTTTGTTACTAAATAACATCAGTTGTTCAGATGTTTTATGTACTTTGATTGTCGTGCATGGGTAATTATGGCTGCAGATATTTCAAAGCTGGAGTAATATCCTCGACGTTCATGGTTGGAATTCTAATCTAACTGTAGCATGATAAAAAAAACCCTTGAGGTATGATTTATTATTGACCACTATTTATAGTGGTGAAACCCTAATACCCTAAACCCACAAACGGGCTTGGGCCTATTTATTCACTAATACTCCTTCGCAGTCCGAGCGGCGAAATCGCAAAAGCTCGGACTGGAGTATTAAACTAAAAAAGAAAAGAAACAAAAAAGACAAAACATAAAGAAATAATTAGCGATGAGACAACCGACAACCAAGCGACTCAAACAATCTTCCAAACTGTGAAGTCATGTAACTGATAAACCTCAATAAAACCAATATTAAACCGAATCACGCACAACAACATAACGATTGT
Source organism: Tanacetum coccineum (assembly GCA_026074375.1). Classification (NCBI taxonomy): domain Eukaryota; kingdom Viridiplantae; phylum Streptophyta; class Magnoliopsida; order Asterales; family Asteraceae; genus Tanacetum; species Tanacetum coccineum. Next base: position 10,729 of record BQNB010120533.1, on the reverse strand, counting down.
GTGTATTTGTACCTTAGCACAAATCACCAACAATACCCCAAAAAAAAAAAATTTAAAAAAAAACGATAGTGTGGATTTGTGACCTTACACAATCAGCAAACACCAACAAACAAAAAATAAACTTAAAGAAAACCAGATAGCTGCTTGCACACGGTCCATTGTTGGTCAAGAAAACAGAACTCAGATCCGACACAAGTATAAAAGATCATGATAATATTGGAAGAATGGCTGGTGACGATGACGTCATACTTTTCTTTGAGGGCTGGTGATGATGACGATGGCGGCTAGGGATTTTGTTTTTTGATTTAGGGTTTTACGGGGATTCCTCAGAATCATCGACGAGTTGTCGATGACCGGAGGACAACTATTTTGTGAAGAAGGTTAGTGTTTTTGAGCGGAAGATACGTGATTAGGGTTTAGGATCTTAATGGCTGATACCATGTAGAATGATAAAAAAAACCCTTGAGGTATGATTTATTATTGACCACTATTTATAGTGGTAAAACCCTAATACCCTAAACCCACAAACGGGCTTGGGCCTATTTATTCACTAATACTAACTCCATTTTTGTGCAAATGAAAAAAGATTTGAACCTTATCGGTGTTGCCAGGTTTGATGATAAGCTTACTTGATCCTTTGTAATTGTTCATCAATTTGAGATTGTGAGAAAGTGTTGCAAGAGAAAAAGGTACCCGTGAAATACCATGTCGAGAAGGCATGGCAAAAATGCGCACAAGGATAGAAGAAGCAGTAAGCTATTTTAACATGAATCTAAAGTATCCGCTATAAACAGATCTTTTAATTACTTTCAACTTACACCGGTTACCGTTATTGAAGATTTTTGATAGGCAAAAGAATTTGTAAATGAACTTTTTGGTCTCAAACGGTAGTCTCAAAAAAATATCTCATGAAGACAGATGATATAACATTCATTTCGTGTTACGAAGTTTCGGCTCTTAAATTTATTATTGTGAGTCATTGAATCATGACTATAATACATTTTTTTCTAAAAGTCGTAACAATGGTGTGCTCCAAACAAGTTTTATTGGTTTGAATGTATGAAACTAATAAATAGGTTATACACCAAATTATGCATTTTCCATGAATGAAATTCATTTTATAATTTTTCATGCTTATGATTTATAAAATGGTAAACTCTTTGGAACAATTCAATTAATTATCTCAATAGAATTTATCTATATCCTTACAAAACTACAATAATCCATGTCTCCATAAACTCAAATGTAGATCTGACATACATATTAAAGATTAAGAAATATGAATGGACTTTTTAACTTGGCTAATGTTTAATTTTTAAATTTTGTAATCATCAAAAAGGGAGAGATTGTTGATAAAATATAATGCCTAAAAACATTAATAATATTTTTTCACATCTTTACGTTTTGATAATTGATCTGTTCTGATTATACACCTTTTAAAATATATAATATATAAATATAAATATAAGATATACTTGTAATATATAATATATAAAGATAAGAGGGTAGGAATCAAAAGATCTCAATTATAGTAATCCGGAAGTATGATTCCCGGGTCGTTATCCCCGATGAAGAAAGCAATTGAAAGTCGAAAGTCGTTTTGAGACTCGATGCTTGAATGGAATAAGATTGATATTGGTTTTATAAAACTACGAGAAAATTAAGGCAAAAACTTAAAAACACTTAAGGGAAGACAATTTTTAGCTAAAAATGCAAAACGGGAATCCAAACGGAGCCTAAAAACCCTAAATTTTCAAAAATAACCTTAAAATGAATCTTTTCACTTTTAACTAACCATAATTGACTAAAAAGTAAGATTAAAGAAAACTAGAACAAAAACAGAGTTGAATTGAGCTTAAAAACACAAAAAACGTGAACGGGAATGAATCCCGTTCTTTAAAAAATAAAATTTTGCAATTTAAATCCTACGGAAGCAAAACTAATTTTCCTAGAAACTATATGACAAAAGAAAATTTTCTAAAAAAGAATTATATTTTTTTGACTTTTTTATGAATTAAAAACTATTTTAATGAAATTAAATGATTAAAAATACTAAAATATTTATAAAAATTCTGAAAAAATCATGAAAAGTAGCTTGAATGGTGAAGAATCTAAGAAAAATAAAATTGGAAACACAGCTTATCGAATAAGTTGTGTAATAAGCAAAAATAGCTTATTATACTAAAAGAGCTAAAATGTATATAAAGGATTACTTTTGCAATCCTATACCGAAAAAGACCCAAGGGCGAGATGGTTTATGTGTGGGAGTGTGAGGCTTTAAAAAGGTTAAGGGTGTTGAGGTCGGGGGTTCGAGCCTTGCTCACCCCCGACTTCCATCTTCCCTTTTTTTGTAATTTTTGAGAAAAATTCAAACAAAGTTGTAAAACTATTGAAAATAAGCAACTTTTGTGAAAACAACCTTTTTTAAATCTTAAGAAATAAGCTAGAAATTAAGCTGAAAAATGACAGTTTAGACTTAAAAGGATTTATAAGTTTTT
>BQNB010120532.1:0-20615 GCA_026074375.1 Tanacetum coccineum | reverse complement strand
TGTTTCCAAGTTGTTTATTAGTTTTGTCTTCTTTTTTGCAAGTATGTTTAACATGAGTTTTAACAAAAGAAGGACTTGAAATCAAAGAATACCATGACTTACAAACACTTTTGCATCGAAGAATATCTTTGACAGTCAACATTAAAAGCACTTCCTCTGTTACATCAAACAGAACCATATCTTCTTGTTCTTCTGTCATTCAAACCCTAGCTAGATGATGAGATCTAGCTCAAACTATTTATATCTAACGAGAAAGTTGAAGCCCGCGCGTTGCTGCGGGGCATTTTTATGACGAATTTTTGTCGATTTTATAGCGTCCGTTTTTGTATAGTATGTAGTTTGGGCACACTTGAGGAAGCATACGATGGTCTAAAAATGTGAATACAAAATAATCAATTGACATGGAAATAGACATATATGAAATTTACTTAGAAATTAATCACTCTTATCACACAGATAAGCTTTCACACAATTCTCCTAGAGTAACGTTCTAAGCGAGTCGAACATTTATTGTACAATTATAACTTGTGTATGAACTCAGCACGAATAAGGGGGTGTTTGGGATTGCCTCCCTGATTAGCAGTTTAGAAGAAGCTTAGATGAAGTATCCACTATTTACTCTAAACACCTTATATTCTTCACAAATACTCGAGAATACTGTTTGGATAAGCAACCCTGAACACACATTAAATTGCTTATCAGTTGTATAACTCGTGTCTAAAATCAGAAATTACAGCAGATATAACTTATGTTTATTTATATTTAAAGGTGATAAGCAAATCATAAGTTGTTTAATAAACTTTCCCAAACACGCCATTTACTTTTCAAAGTACAAAGAAAGTTGGATATAAAACAAAAATGACTGCTTAATGTCCTATGTTTTTGGCCCGATGCATTTTTTTTACTCCGGTCAAACCTACAAACTGATGTTATTAAATAACTGGCAGCAAGTAGTGGCTGTTAAAAACCTTATAAGAATGTTGGCAATTTCAACCTGTTGACATATGAATGGGTTGTTCTCATTATGTTAATCTCTAATAGGTGAAAGTGTAAAATATATAACAACTAAAAAATGGTCAAAAGCGGCTCTAACTATATTTTGTACGCATTAGATCTCCAAAGTCCTTTCGCATTTCAAGCCATTGTGCCTGGAACTTCCTTTTCAAATACATAACAGCATAGGATTTTCAATTTCATTTCACTTTTGTCACTCGAGTTTTTTAACCATTACTAAAGATTAAAACCATCTGATAAGTGTTAATAGTCTTCCAACTTCTAAGCATGTCGTTGGGTAATCGATCTGAATAAACATATAACAGTTAAATAGACGCACCTAGCATTGGGTCAGACAATTGTGAATACAATTCAAGTCATATAAAATACAAAGCAAAAAACTTAAAATGATAGTAGCTTCTTAGAGACGCTACCCTAGATATTGGGTCAGACCTATTGTGAATACAATTCAAGTCATATAAAATACAAAGCAAAAAACTTAAAATGATAGTAGCTTCACAGAATGAATAAAGCAAAAAGTTAATTGCCAGCATAAGCAAATGTACTCGAACTTATTCATATTCATATATTATCATAACCATTATTAAGACTATTATGAAATGTATCAGGTAAAGCACCTGAAAGTTCAGTAAAAAATGCTAACATAATCTCTGCCTCTCTGCCTTAATATTCCAATTTGGGTTGTTTGGTTTCTGAAATAGTTTACTATTGTATGTCATTACATGAATATCTTATATGTAAAAAAACCATGTCTTAGAGCTAAAAATGTATCCTTTCACGCTTTTTGTGCGTTGGGTACATTAACTAAAAGGGACAAATGAAAACCATACCACAACATGAATCACTTGTGGAAACAAAGAGATACCGATAAGCAACACGTGTAGGTTGGAACACAACTTTCTTGCCCTCCCCAGAACCAAGTTCGACTGCAGGTGAGAAATCATCCACCTAGAAATTTTAAAAGCGATTAATAATGCAATTACAAAGCATTTTTACTTCGTATCACGAAAATGAGATGAAAAGAAGCACGCACCTTTAACAGCGGATGGAGATAAAAGATCCGATGAAACAAATTTTTAAATACAAAACTTCCAGCAGCTCCGGAGGTGCATCCTCCACTTTGACGACCGCAGCCTCAAACACAACTTCACTAATAACCGGCGCCATATCTACGACACTGCGCAACAAAAAAATTCTTTTATAAAAACCACTAAAATTTACAAAGAAATCTGAAGTTAACAAAACCCCAAATTATAAAAAAAAGCCTAATCTAAAAAATCAACTTTTATATATTCATTAGTTGTAATAATTGTTGAATTTCAAATAAGTAAGAGTGAATTTTCTATAAAGAATCTGGTACCTGACTTATTTCTCATCCTGCTGACTTGCTCCCTGATCATCATTAAACTGATTCCACATCTTCTTCCTCATTGTGGTGGCCTGATCATCCTCAAGTATTTGTTGGTGAATGTTTTTGTTCTTAAATGTTCTGTTTGGTGACTTGATCATTGTTGAATGTTGTTCTTGAATGTGCTGCTTATGTGTGTGGTAGCTATAAAAAAATGGGGCAGGCCAGCATTTAGGCCAGTCGGAAGGCTAAAGTCAGCCCCCAAAAAAAAAGGGAGCCCAAGGTCAAAACCACAGCGTTTTTGATCACAAATGTGTGTATTTATTATATTATATTACTCTATAATACATTTTACAAATGGTCGGTGGCACTGTAGCAGCAACGTGCCTGCATGCAAGTGCTACAGTAACGCCAAAAACTAAGCCTAAAAAAAAAATTTTGGCCCAAAAACAAAAAAAAGAAAAAAATTATAAAACGGACCCTTAACTTTTAATTGTTTACGACTTTTTTATATAAATTTTTAAAAAAATAATAAAAAATGCCCCTCAAGTTTCTTTTATTCGCAACTTTTTTACATAAATTTTTTAAATAAAAAATATACGGACAGAAATGCTTCTGAACCACGAATAAAATGAGACCAGTATTGATATACAGTACCGGCCCAAAATTTTGCTACAGTACCGGCCCAGAAAGTTAGCCCAAAATCTGGCTATATAAAAAAGTCGTAAATATTTAAAAGTTGAGGGTCTCTTTTGTAAATGGGCCGAAAAAGTTTTTTTTTTATGTTGGGCCCCGTTTTCGGCTGTCTTTTTCGGCCCAAGCCGAAACGACGTCGTTTCAAACGAGTTTTGAGTATAAGTATAATGTAATGTTGTTAGTGTTACTAGTTCTTTATGATCAAATTGGGCCTAGTTCATTTTCAGAAACCTTTTGCAGAGTTCAAGTCCAAGTCCAACCCATAACTCAAAAAAGTTTTTTTAATGATATAATTTGAAGTTTTATTCTAACCGATACAATTTACCAATTTTATCGACTACAAATTTAAGATCTCATTTTTGTACTTACACCGCTTCTCTTATTGTAACTTAGAACTACCTAGCGTAAGGAGTGTTCAAAGTAAGTACTAAGTAGGCATGAATCATATCTATAAGATAGAGAGATACTCCAATCCTTCATTTTTTGTTGCAAGCGTGTTTTTGTTGTTTGTTGTGATTGGGCTTTCTAGCTTGTTAAGGATACATATATATAGGGCCAGGGGTGTTCATTAAACGGCCTTTTTTATGGGATAGAGAGATATTTACTTCAGTACTTTATTTTTCATTTACCAATTTTATCGACTACAAACAGGGTTCTATCCAGTTTAAGATCTCATTTTTGTACTTTCATCGCTTCTCTTATTGTAACTTATAACTACCTAGCGTAAGGAGTGTTCAAAGTAAGTACTAAGTAGGCATGAATCATATTTATGGGCTAGAGAGATACTTACTCCAATACTTTATTTTTTCTTGCAAGCGTGTTTTTGTTGTTTGTTATGATTGGGCTTTCTAGCTTGTTAAGGGTATATATATATATATATATATATATATATATATATATATATATATATATAGGATGTAACGATCGAAACAAATATTCGTGAGAAGGATAAAAAGATTTATTTTTTTTAAAAAGTTCTTAAAAAATTCTGAAAAAATTCCACAAGATCGTGTATGTTGGTGCATGAAAAAGTTGTAAAAGAAGTTTTTCTAAAAGTGGATAGTTTTGCCGAAAAAAAATTATGAAAAAAAACGTTTGTGCATTAAATCGGTTTTTTGTGCATCAAAAATTCGTTTTTGTACCCAACTTCTTTTGACTTTTTTGCATCAAAATTTTATTGCGCATCAAACTATAACAAGTCGAAAAATTTGTGCATCAAAATTTCTTTTTTTGCGCATTAAAAAAACGTATAAAAACTCAAAATTAGAAAAACTTCTTTTACAAAAGTTTTATGCAACAAAAAGCATCTCAGCAAATGTCATGTCATGACTGAAGTTTATAATTTATTTTCTTAATTAATAAAATTATCTTGATTTAAAAAAAAGTTTTCTTTTTTATCCTTCTCAGAATATTTGTCTTTTTATTTTAACCTTCCTCTATATATATATATATATATATATTTTCTGAATCAATTCAAGGGGATGTTATGTTAATAATTTTAAGTTTTCTGCTATACTGACTAGTAAAATTGGTTGGGCACTGGGCATATGCCCAATTTCCCTGCCATCTCTAATGTAGCAATTTTGAAGAAAATTGTGTACTAAGCCATGACATTAATAAAAATTGATTTCTGTGCAGCACACAACAGAGTACATAATTAAGAACACAAAGAGCAGCATTATTAGAAGCCTGTTCTTAGAATCATTCATTAACAATGACCAACATCCAAGTGAGCGGATCAAATTAAATAAACTGAAACTAATAAGTTTTGGTATGTGGAAAAAAAATTACTTCACAGTATATAGCTTACTGTTTTAAGACTGCTAGTAGCAACAAGCATAGATTGAAAAAATCGTCTGGGCAGACAAGCTCCAGATAGAACACTAAGGCCCCAAAACAGACAATCGCTTAATAACAATCCATGAACATGACATCATTCCATTCCAGACTAAGATCCCAACAGTCTCTTTTAAACAATTTTTAATATATGGTTTTCTACACACACATTTTGTTTCCGCTATTAGTAGAGTAGTAGACTAGACATAAAAGCATTGTATTAACGAAAACTAACCTGATATCCATATATATCAGCTGCATTGACCCGGGCACCTTCTTCAAGCAAAAGATCTGCAACCTGAATGGCTCCCCTAACAGCACTCCAGTGCAATGCTGTTTGCAGGAAAGGCCACGGCGTTCTACATCGGCACACGCTGCAAATTTCATTAAAAATTAGTTTATTACCTCATAACTTTCCCGTGCTAAAAAATATGTTTAGATCCTATCAACACACCAATCCAAGAAAACATGACTGTCAAAGATCCTTGTGTATCATTACTTAGTAGCTACCTCTGACCGATTTGCCGGACCTGTATGGAATTGTTTTGCATTCTGTTTGTCCGTGGGATACCTGAGATTTGGTTCAGATGATTTTTAAATGTGACAATTCTGACAACTTTTTTTTGGCTCCTTTATATCCTATATATTTTGATACTGAAAAACTTGACATTGTAGATCAATTCCGTGCAAGGTTTATTATCTTCATCTCGCCTGCATCTTTCGAAAATAGTAAATAAAACACTACTAATGTACGGCATATTGGTTACGTGTACGTATTTGTTCATTATATCATGACTGCAAGTACACGAATTCTACGAAGGCTTTGAATCAATAAGGAGACAAATCCATAGGTCACCAATGTCTTGATTACTTGATTACAATCAATCAACAAATACAATGTCTCCATGCATATATCACACATTCAACATAGCCACTTTATTCCTATACCAAAATTTCTTTCAAATATCCATATACTAGAAGATGAAATACACCTCATTGGCATCTATAAAGCCAATCGCATATCGCTTATAAACCGTGTAATCATTCAATGACTCAATTCTTAACATACAAGTGGTAAGTTAATATCATGGAAATACAGATAGTGAATAAGTGACTCTATAGTATAGCTCACGCCATTTGAAATTAATACTTTGCAAATTTCCATAATGCTTTACCACATTACGCAACTACTGGATGTGCAATGCAGTTAAATTTTGATTATCCTGATCTTTGTAATACCAAGTTTTTAGCGTTCTTAACTTTACTACCTAAATCATGAAATCCACTTTAATTAAAATTAGATAACAAACACTTTTTGCTAGCTTAGATTCTAATCGCATATTCAACTGAGTATAATTCACTGATCATACTAGCAGCAATCGGCAATTAACTTACATCATCAAAATCGATCATATAAATAATAGTATAGCCTCCTATGAAAAAGCCTAATACTTTGCTCTATCCAGTCAACATAAGCTATTTATTACTCTGTAAATATCAATTACTTTCACATGTCCGTCAACACATTTCAAATACCAGAAGGCACCAGCCTTGTTCATCACCTTTTTCCACCCTTGATCTTGATAAACTGCACAAATTCAATGTCGGTATATATCTGTCACACAGTGAATGCACCATTTCGCATTCATTTCAATAAATGGCATATTCTAACATCATGTTCGTATTACCTAGCTGTTCTAATATTAACCAAACTTAAAACTTTGACACTATATAGTAAACATATATTAAAACATACAAAAACCATCACTATAACAATATTGTTCACAACTCTGATTCTCCTACAAACCTTTCAAGTATATTACGATAGATGTATAACAAAAATAAAACCTCCTAGTTTTTATGCGACATAATTATCCGTCACACATTGTAAAAATAGCATTATATCCAACATCCTGTTGAAAAGTTGTCACGACAACTGGTAACAAATATTATCATATCAAAATCTATGATGTAACTAATAGTATAGCTTCTCTAACTAACGAAATAAGTTATTAGTTCGTCCAATTTAGCATACAATTCTTGAAAATTTTCCCTAATCCATTATCACATATCAGAACTCAGAAGCCATGTCCCATGGACTTGATAGCATTGATCTTAACGCAAATACAATGTAAATCCATATGCTGGCACATAGAACATAGCTATTTATCTAGCCAAAATTCTTTAGAGATGGATAATACGCACTATTTTGCAACCTATAATCCAAAAGCTTATAAGCAAAGTTGTTAATACTGGTAACTAATAGTATAGCTGTTCTAACGAACCGAATTATTGTTTAGCTCATCAACTATAACGATACAGAGTATATCCGTCACATATTGAACACAACACTACAGTATATCGTGTGCTCAATTGATAACTAAAAATATCATGAAATTGCTCTAATAATATAGCATCTCCTATTACCACAATCGCCTCTATGATCACTCCACTAAGCATAAATTACCACATACAATACAACAAGCTTATCCTATTAACAATAATTAAAAACTTTGCTCATATCTAGTAAACATAAATTCAAAAACCGGCACTATAATAAAGTATAACGATTACAAACAATGTTTAACAAAATCAAAACCTCGGAGAATATTTGATGACCTAATTATCCGCTTACTAATTAAACATAGAATTACATCACCATCCTGTTAACTAATAGTATAGCTTACTCAAGAATAAGAAATAAACGCTCAGCTAGTCAGTTATAACATAAAACTACATCATCATACAATAGCCGAAACTATAACAAAAACTGATCCGAAGTAATATATCATGCAACTAATATCATGAAAATAGCTTCTGTAATAACGAAATAAACGCTTGATGAGCTCGTCTAGTAATCGTACACTACATCATACTAACAGAATAAGCGAAATTGACACTATGATCAAAAGTGATGAAAATTATCACAACCTCGAGAATATACTGAGCCGCAGCGACACGATTGTTCAACGCAGCCCACTGCAACGCGCGATAGCCTAAATCATCAGGTTTATGAACCGAAGCGCCTTCTAATTCAACCAAATTCTTAAGCTTATCTAAATCACCATAGGCAGCTGCTGTGTAGACGTCATTCTTCATACTCTCCTCCGTCACTCCTCCGTCGGTTGCGGCGATCTCTCCGGCGGAGGTTCCGGCGGTGTGATCTGGAGTTTCCTCGATCTCTGATGACATAATGTTATGATGATGATTTGATTGAGGAAATGAATAGTGATATGAAATTAGGGTTTTTTAATTTTTATAAATCGGTGTTTTTTCTTTATGTTATGAGATGTTAACGACGGCTTTGTTTGGGAAATGGAAGAAGAAGAAGATGACAACAGAAAAATACAACCAGATCTATTTTTATTATAATTAAATATTATAATAGCTTTTTTATTTTTCTAGTGATTACTAACTAAGGACACCTTTGGTTAAAGGATTTCTTCATAATTCTTAAAGATTGGATTAGATTAAATTTCAAATAGTGTTTGGTTGAAATCCGGATGGAATTGGAGGTGTTGGAATCTTAAACATTCCTTATACTATGGAATGTTTAATTCCTTAGTATAAGGAATGTTTAAACTTTTACTTTTTTTAAACTTTTAATTTTTTTTTAAACTTTTATAACGTAAAGTTTTTTTAAAAAGCAAATCTTTTTTAAAAAAAGTAAATTTTTTTTTTAAAAAAAAGTAAAAATAAAATAAAAAGTAAATTTTTTTATAAAATGTAAAAAAAAATTTAAAAGTAAATTTTTTTTATAAAATGTAATTTTTTTTTTAAAAAGTTAATTTTTTTTAAAAAAGTAAATTTTTTAAAAAAAGTATATTTTTACTTGGTAAATTTAATACTTTATAAAGTAAAAAATTATTTTAAAAAAAATTATTTTTTAAAATAACGTAAGAATAATAAATTTAAAAACAATTCTTTTTAATAATGTATGAAACACATGACAGATTTTGATTTTTTATAAACCAAACAGAAATCTGACATGTATTTCATTACTTTCTCCTAACCCAAACACATGGAAATATTTGGATTTTTTACAATTCCAATTCATTAAGATTCTTTCTTTTTTTGTTTGTTTTTTTTTATCAATCTTTTGATAAATTCCAATTCCTTGACAAAACATTCTACGAACCAAACGGGCCCTAAAAGGTGTTCGTGCGTTGTTGCGGGTGGCAATTTTTGACACGACATGATAAATAACACGAACTCGACACGAAGTTAAACAGGTTTGGCAACCCGTTTAATAAATGAGTCGTGTTTGAGTTGAGTAAGTATTAAACATGTCAACCCGTGAACCCGTTTAAGTATATAAGCCTATAAAAAATATATAACTTTGATCCGTACTAGACGAATACCGTGCATGGCACGGAAAATCTCTTGCGGCAAAGATAGGTTAACGATATGCAATATTGATAATGTTGTGGCTTTGTACTTAAATGCGAGAAATTCTTAACATAAATGAAATTGCAAACCACTCGTAAAAGGCTAGAAATTCTTAAATTGTATAAAACAAAAATTCAGTTAAATTGAAAGTGAAAAAATCTACATCATTATGAGGATTAAAATCTTACAATCACACGTGTTACTTGTCGTGTAAAAATTCTTGGTACCGACCATTAGAGGTGTAGACTACTCCTTGATCCTTAAACTTCTTTTTCTGGTTTGGAGATCTAAACATTATGTTTTTGAAACCCGGTTCTAACCAAAGGATTCACTTATTCTAGTCGAAAAAAAAGGTCAAATTAAACCACTTTTTATATTTTCAAAATTCGTTTTACGATAGCGGGGACCTCGTGGTAACCCGCACATAGCGGCGGAAATTTCTTGACAGAGACTCATTTTCGGCGCGATTCCACGGTGGAAGATTTCTAGTGTTTATGTTTCTGTGTATTTTTCTATGCAATTGTGATCCCTATTTATAGGGGATTTACCAAACTCTTTTTTTATTTTTTTTTTTTTTATAGTCATGAAAATTATATGAGTTTAAGGGCCCCCATTGCGTCGATCAATTATTAATTGTGTTCCTATTTGTAGGTTTTAATGATTTTAATTTTTCTAATGTTTCTTTAAAATAAGGTATTTTCAAATTTTCTAGATTTATAATTTCAACATTTGGGTAAATATCCTTTTTATGGAGTATAGTTATAATTGGATTTGAGGAATATATGCATTTTTTTATGTGCGTAATGATCATTGAATTGCGATTGAATTACGATGTATATAATTTAGATTTAAAACTTTCTTCACCGCTTAACCTACTTACTCTAACAGGTTAAAGTCACAAACGGGTTACACGTGTTATGCACGTCTAGGTTAGGGTCGAGTTTCTTGACACGATTAATAAACGGGTTGTGTTTGGGTAGATGTTATTACTACCCAAGAACCGAATAAGTCAACCTACGGAACACGACACGATTGCATCCTGGTTTTGAAACTTTTATTGTTTTTTTTGTTGACTAAACGAATATTTCATTGTTTTTTGAGCAGGTAAAAATGCGTTTAGATATGATAGTCACAATCAAAGTGATAAATATATTTCAGTTATAATAAGAAGAGTTTGTGATGCTATTTTCTAATAGCATTTGACATTTATATTGAAAAAAGCGATGATTAATGGTAAACCGCACATTTACATAAAGTATGCTGAGAAATGAAAGAGGAGATGACGACACATAAATTGCACCAAATTTAGTGCCGCGACATTCTCTCTTTCAATTTTCTAAGCTCCTTTCAGTAGTTTCACGTCTTTTGCTAACTTCCTGCCTAAGGTTCATGTAAGATCAGGTGTCCCTATTGAGTAAAAGCGTTAAACGGAGTTCTCATCGAAGGTTGTCACTTAATAAGTGTTGGTACCTTTGAATGTCATATAAGGTTTATCAAATTAAACTAATCACATTTCATTGCAACAAAGTGAGTTTTAAACAGATATATATGAAGAATATAAATAACAAGTTTAAATCACATAGAGAAGTAACTTTTCAAGTATAGTTCTTATTTGAATCAATAATAATCTATGACACTAATTGCTTGCGGAATTGCATAGGTGATTTGAATGTAATTTGGGGGTTATCTCTTGAACTTACACGCTAACCAAAGTTAAGAGAGTAAGAAAACAAATCTGTTGACCTAAACTGAGCTTTAGCCTTTCACAGTCAGTCCAATTTCAGTTTGTATTGTGAAGATAAATAAAATCTTCAATGTGTTCTCATTAATTGAAGAGGATAGTGTTTACTTTGGGAATACCATTCCTTTTATAGGCCAAAGGGATTAGGGTTTACAAGTTAACCTAGTCGCGTATCATGATTCAATGGGTGGTTGAGATAAAATTTAATGCAGTCGTGATCTAAAGTACCATGTACAGTCTTTTAAGGAATAAGTGGGTTGTACTCTCTATATCCAACTATAAAAGTTGTCATTCCCAAGAGATTGCTTTATTTCTTTTGACATAAAGCAATATTTTTCCCGCCTTGTAAACCTTCTAGAAGTGAAACAAAGTTTCAAACTGGACATCCAATGACATGAAGAAAGTTAATGTTTGGGATTCTTTTACGAAAAATTTCATAAGGAGTTTTGAGATGTCTTTTCACAATGATGGATCTGTTTTGTGTGTAGCATGCAGTGGCTATAGCTTCAGTACAATATTGTTTTGAGAAGGCTGATCCTAAAAGCATTGTTCTTGCAGCTTCTATGAGGCTTCTATTTTTCCTTTCAACAACACCATTTTGTTTAGGTGTGTAGGGAGAGGAAAAGTTTTGAGAAATTCCTTTTTCATCACAGAAGTTAACAAGGATGTTATTCATGAATTCAGTACCATTGTCAGATTAGAGTTGTTTGACTTTGATGTCATTACGATTTTCAACTCTTTTGATGAAGGGCATTATGGTTTCAGGTGCCTTGACTTTTTTTATTTAAGAAGTATACCTAGGTGTACCTTGAGCACTCATCAACAATGACAAGGGTATACTTTTCATGGTTAATGGACCTAGAAGTTACAGGTCCAAATAAATCCATGTGAAGAAGATAAAGACATTTCTTGATAGAAGATGTCTGTTTTGTTTTAAAGCTGGCCCTATGATGCTTTCCCTTTTTACCTAATGAACATGGTTTGACCTTTGAGTAGACAAGTGAGGGAAGACCAACAACAAGATTTTGTTTTGCCAGTTTATTGATTGTTTTGAAGTTTAGATAAGCAAGTCTTTTATGCCAAAGCCAATTGAGATTGTGAGAGGCTTTGGGCCCCCCCGGACCCCCCCCCACTCCACACAGCCCCCCCCCCCCCCCCCCCCCCCCCCCCCCCCCCCCCCCCCCCCCCCCCCCCCCCCTCTCCAAAGAAAACATGATTCTTGTGCAGAAGAGTCATGGCAAGAAGAACATACATCTCTTACTCTTGGGCAATAATTACAACTTCTTTGTTGGAGTTTGTGGGAATAGCGTAAAGGGGGTGTAAACGTTTCTCTTTTTAAATCTTATAACGTTTCGTATTCAAATTGCCGATCAAGCGTGACACATATGTATGAGTGCTACTACATTATAAAACATCAAATCACAATCAATACCATAACCAACACATAAATTACAAGTATAAATATAAAGCAATAAATGCGGGATATAAATGTTAAGAGATAAGTGAAAGATAAAGCAACCCGGACACAAGATGATTTTATTGTGGTTCAGGTCACGATAGAACCTCTTCGCCCTAACTCCACTCCACGAGTTCCCAACTCGAGTGTTACTTAATAGTAACAAGACTCTACTATGGAGGAGAAATCCATACACAACTTTCGCTTATATAAATTTCCAGACACTAAGCCTAGATCGTCGAGTTCTATTCTAGTTTGACCTATCTATTCACGACTACACAACTTCTTCACTACTTTCACGTCTTCACTTCTCTACTTCCATACTAATTACACATATTTTTCATCGCATTTGTATTATTCACCACTCTCTAATTCACTTCTCGAATTCATATACCCTTACATAAATCTGTTCTATAACTCACTTCATAAGCTTCCTTCGTACTAGTCACTACTTTTGTGTCTCTACCGATCTATATATTCTGCAGTGATCACCACGGATTAATCAACCTTTACACCACCATGTTCAACATGATCAAGCTATTACAAAAGTTTGGTAATACATGGACTCGATCTTTTACATTGTGAATGTAAGACATTGATCACGAATGCACTAACTACCCCATAAATTCGTATCATTAATGATAACAAGGTTTTCTCTTGCACTTGAATGGATGGATGATTGATATCACATTTCTAAATAAACTTATTATTTAAGTTAAGTGATCAAAGGAAATGGTTTGAAAGAAGGTTTTTTATCAGAGAAAACTGTGTGCAAAAAGGTGAGAAAATTTGTGGAAACAGTCCACTATTTATAAGAAAAAATATTAATTTTTTATTTGGGCGATCCCCTTAATTATACAAGCCCCCCCTCCCCCCCCCCCCAGGCCGGTCCCTTATATTTTATGACGGTCCCCTTAATTAATTAAGAGGGCCGCCTATTTTTCAAACGCTCTCTTTTTGTCCTTTTGTGGGAAAGGTTTTTCCGGAACTTTCTAGCCGTTTTTTGGGTTAGAATATTTGAATTCAAAATATTTTTTTGAATAAAACATTTTCTCTATAAATACAAAAAATGTTTTGTATATGTTTTTTAAAAATGTTTGTCCACCATTTTATAAAAGAATGTAAGGTTTGGAAAATAAAAAATTTCTTTGATCCATTCAAATACAACAATTAATGTTTGTTCTGTTATATACCTTTAGTGATTTACGTGGGTGCGAACTTAAATTTGTTGTTGGAAGAAAAAATGAGAAGTCGAAGATGTGACGTATAAATTGTTGATTTATGATTACCGAGTAACGTAAGCACTTTAGTTTATGTGTTATAAGTTACATGTTTGTTAATCACAACAACATGATGAGGAATGTATAGATTAAATATCGTTATGTAATATTATCTACAACAATCTCCCTCTTTTTGATGATGACAAAAAAATGTAAACTATAAATCATAGTAAAATGTATAAGTTACTTGTTTACACTTTTTCTCCCCCTTTTGTCGAAATAAAAAGGTGGACTCCTAGAGAGACTTTTACTACCACTTCGCTCTTCAATCAAAGGCGAGTTTGCAATCATCCTAGTGAAGTCTTTATTTCTTTCAATCTCCCTTTTAAACAATGACATCCTTGAAGATAACTCAAGGCGTATCTAATGGTATCAAATTAGTCGCAAATCTTAACCTACATCAATGTTCGTTTCGTGCATATATATATATATGATTTTATTTATTTAGGTGATGAAATAAGAATATTCAAAAATGTGTAGATGTCTTAAAAGGTTGCAACGTAATGGCTTCGGACTTTGCAAAATGCCTTCACCCTTTAGTGTACTGCTCCCCCTTTGATTAAGGCACCAATAAATCGATTAATACAGAAAAGTGCTAGAAACAAAGTTAGTAGAAAATGCGCACACAACACACACAAAAACACACACACCACACCAAACACACACCACACACATATTATATATTTATATACTATTATATATATATATTGTATATATATATATATATATTATATATATATAATATATATATATCCTATATATATATATAATGTTGATGATTTATAGGTAAGACATTTAGTGGTGCAATCAAATCATGTATGTTTTAGGTATTTTGCATCTAAAGTGTGGCCCACTAAAGACAAACAACCTATATAAAGAAAAATGATGAATGCCTTAAAGGACATGGAAATGTTTTGGAACCAATGACTAAAAAACGATTCGACTTACACATGCTTAAGGACTAAGACCTTGACCAAAAGTCTTATTATGTGAGTGACATCCTTCTAAGATTGTCATATGGTAAGAATTATTAACGTCTGATGATTGTGGGTTTGAAATAGAATAAGTGTTGGATTGAGAGATTTACCTAAATTTCCATCTAGGTTTCTTTTTTAGAATTTATGTATGCTTTTCACTGTTTGAGGTGTTTAAGGATAAACATTATCGTATGACTTTAGGTCGAACTAAATGTTGATGATAAGGATGATTGGTTGAGGAAACATAAACGAAGAAGGATGAGCGTGAATGGAAAGGGAAGGTGTTGACTATAGGTTTGTTGGGTATTTTTTTGGTTGTTAATGTTGATGAACAAAGGTGAAAATATGAAAATGGTGGAAGAAAAGTGAAAGATACGACATTGTGATGACTCAACAATACTTAAAGGTTGAATATCTTCTTTGTGTTCTTCACTTTCTCAAAAGTGGAAATGAACAAATGAAAGACACAACATTGTGATGACTCAACAACACTTGAAGGTTGAATATCTTCTTTATGTTCTTCACTTGCTCAAAAGAGGAAATGAACAAATAAAAGACACGATATTGTGATGACTCGATAACACTTTGAAGATTGAATATCTTCTTTGTGTTCTTCACTTGTTAAACAATGGAAATGATTGGATGAGACGCATTTCATTACGAAATTCACTTGACTTTTAACAACATAGGCGCACATGCTTATGAGTGTTGGGATATGAGGATGAGACGCATTTCATTACAAAATTCACTTGGCTTTTGACAACATAGGCACACATGCTTATGAGTGTCGGGATATTAAGATGAGACACATTTCATTACGAAATTCACTTGTGGGGAATGGTTACATGGTGAATCTTCTTGTGAAGATGACTAGGTGGATGACTCGAGGTTGATAGTAGTAAGGATGACTCGGTTTTTCATTTCACTTTGGTGATTTGGGGATGTACTAGAACTAGTGATCACTAACAAGAGTGAATAATAGTTATGAGGTTTGAGTGTATGGTAGAAGTGTATCTTTGTGGTTCTTGTGAATATGAATCACCTATGTGGTTCTTGAGAGTGTTTGGTTAAAGGCATATATGTGAAGATGAGTGTTTTATTCATCCTTTCTAATTGTGATCATCCGGACTTAAATTGTGGAATAAAATAGTTTAGGTGAAGAGAAATAACGACGGAAGCGTTGAGCTTGACAATGTCATGTCGGATGGCGGTTAGCATACGATGATCTTAAAATGTGAAGTTTTTTGTGGCTCTTATCGTGTAATTGACGAATGTTCATAGAACAACATCTCACAACGGGTACGATGGTTGTATTATAGGTGGTAGCGGAAATGTGGACGGAACGATTTAACATCTATATATTTACCTTGGGAGTGTCAAAGGTTTTTGTGAAACGACTTAGACATGAACAATGAGTGACATTTTAATTTGCATTTCACGAATTAAAAATACTTAAACATTTTGGATGAAATAATTAAGTTGTCGAGATTTATCAGAATGTATTAATGTACACAAGGACTAGTAATTAAGAATGACATGTTTATGAGATTTGTTTCATACATTTCCTTAGACCTAGATTTAAAAAGGTTCCCGTTTGTGTGGTTTAGTGAGGATGTCGGCGTTGTTGTCTTCTCGACAAAATATTTTTCGATGAAAATATTCTCTTTTTAGCATTGTCGCGAAGGAACATGATGAAAATTATGCATGAGTTTTCTATCCTAAGATCATGGATAATGTTAAATCCTCCATTGTGTATAAGGTGTGCATGAAGATAACCCTCGTGACATCTAAGGGGAAATGGAAAAGGACTAATCGACGTTAAAAGTACTTAGTCTTAAGGTGTTTATTTAAAGATGCTTCGAAATTAACTTTATGTAGAAACTCGTAAGACCTTTGTCCACGCGAAGGTTGGTGTAAGCTTTTAGCTTTAGAAAGAGCATTTTAACATGTGTTGTTAAAATGATTGAATATGAACTTTCGGATACGACCTTTAACGTTTACGTTCGCAAGTTAAAGATACTTGAATATTTCGAATGAAATATTTAAGTTGTCAAACCTACTTGGAGGAGTGTTAGACATGTTAGCATTTAGAATTTAGGAGCATGTGTCATTTAGATAATACTAGTTATATTTTATCTAATATTGCTGCACTTTATAGTGGACTGCTTTTTAATATTCTAAGCAATTAAACATTGAGCATCAAGATCACGAAGACATATAATTACATTACATGTGAACAAGTAATCATCTTGAAACATTAAAGCACATATGTGAGGTGCATTGTGTCTAGATTGACTAAGGAAAAGCCTAATTTCTACGTGCTTAGTGTGTACTCCTAATGATATACAAAGTCTATCGATGTAGACTATCATTAGGCATATTTAAGAAGAGCCATTTAATCAAATTAGAGAATGAATATGAGACTATCACTAGTGGTGACTCATCAGGCTAAACCCTGATCCTCTTTTAAGGGTTATACACCGAATGTACATACTTCTCTCTTAGAAGCAATTCAACGCTTAGGTCAAATTGGATTTCTAGTGCAAATTGATTCTCCAATAGTTCATTTTTTGTTGATAAAATAGAGTTTTATATTTGCCTAATGAAGTGTAAAAAAGATAGTATTTGTATTATCTTTTCATAGAGGGCCTTAACATGACTCATACTTACATACAATGATATTCCGGTTTTGCATAATCCTAATAAAGATGTGTAGATAAGCGTAAGCAAGATGTTTTAATCTTTTGTTCAAGATCGATAGGTTGTTTGGTTTCGATTACATATTGCTTGATTTAATGGAAGTCTTTATACTTAGTCTTCATATATGGTAGTTGTCACATTGTGATTTTTATACGCGTGTGGTTTTGCAAAAGCAGAGAGATTGTGTCTATTTGTGACTGTGTTCAATATGTTTTATCTAAGAGGTTTTAAGAATTCTCCACTTAATGTCATGTGAATTGAATTCTCATCAATATTATTTATCTTAATTGAGTTTGTGATTCTATACTGATTAAATGATTGAAAGAGGACATATTTTAATTTTTTTAAACAATATGTTTTTAGTAATATTATTTATTCTTATCAATAAATGTATTTTTACTTGTTTATGCATTGATACATATTTTGATAGGTTATTTTTCAATTCTAATAACTTATATTTTTTAAATTATATGTAGCGTATTTTCTTGTAACACAACCATTTATGCTACGAAGAAAATAAGATGCATATGATATATAATGATCCTTTTGATATCGTGTTATATGATAAGTCCATTATATTTCTTTAAACATAATGTTTCTCATACATCGGTTATCCTTAGGTGAATAAACAAGAATATTATTTTTATTTTTAGAATTTTAGTTTTAAAGTGGAATTTTAGCTTATTGAGTTGTGCTTTTATGTTGTATGAGCAAAGTTTACATATATTGTTAGTTTGCTCGTGTTTGGTTTTTCGGAAATGACACATTTACCAATTGCATTGCAATGTAAATTGCTTGAATATTTCAGGACGAAACATCAAAATCATCAATCTTACTTTATTGTGTATTTTATGTGTATTAAATCATGTATGTATAATATTTGGAACACAGGTCATTGGCAAGAGACTTAATATTGAATCATCAACATAAGTGTGAGTTTGATCCGATGCATAGTCTTTTTCATCTAGAAAAGGATGTAATCATTTTCATATCAATAAAGTGTGATTGAGTATGTAGATCAATGATGTTATCTTTTTGTTTGCTTTTGATATAATCTTGAAACTAAACAAATAAGAATCCGATTTT
The DNA here is from genome assembly GCA_026074375.1 of Tanacetum coccineum. Classification (NCBI taxonomy): domain Eukaryota; kingdom Viridiplantae; phylum Streptophyta; class Magnoliopsida; order Asterales; family Asteraceae; genus Tanacetum; species Tanacetum coccineum. Next base: position 2,092 of record BQNB010120532.1, on the reverse strand, counting down.
TCTTGTCCATACTACGTAAACTTGTCAATTTGATTCATTAAAGATATTTCATAATTTGTATAATGAATTGATATATTCTCAAAATCTTTCGTTGACCTTCTCGAAAAATCATTTAAAAAAAATAATTAAATATTATTTTAAATAGTGTGTTCCATTAATCCCAAGATTAGTTGTAAGGTGAGGTTGATGAATAATGATAAGTTAATATCATATTTCAAGATTGTCGTAAATTTTACTTGTGCGATACTATTTGTTGTTATGTATACTATGCATAGTTTTTGACATTTTATGAGTATATAAATGAGTTTTCTAACATATTTTTATTTAAACACACTTCTTTTCGTAAAATTACTATTATATATATATTATAATATATGTATTATATATATATATTATATATATATATATATATATATATATATTAATATATATATATATATAGTATTTTACAAATGAGTGTGTCTATATTAAAAAAGATCCTTATAGGCTTTTTGGTTAACAGTTTTAACCAAGTAAGCTTATTTGCTTATCTGAGCTTCTTAGCTTATTGCATTTGCTTAATTTAGGTTTATATCTGCTTATTAGGTTAGTTTTAGCTTATTCTAGCTTATTTTACTTAGGGTAGAGCTTATTTGAGCTTATTTGCACTTTTAGCTTAGAAAGTTTTAGTTTAAAAGTCTTTTAGTGCATGTAGCATTTTAGCTTAGTGTAGCTTATCCTGTTAGTTCAAAATCTACAATTTCATTAAAATCGTTGTTAATTCATAATAAATTATAAAAAAAGTCAAAAAATCTAATTCTTTTTTAGAAAATTTTCTTTTATCATTTAGGACTTAGGAAAATTAGATTTGCTATCGTAGGGTTAAAATTGTAGATTTTGAATTTTTAAAGAATGGGATTGAATCCTGTTCACGTTTTTTGTGTTATTAAGCTTAAATCACTTCCGTTTTTGTCTAGTTTTCTTTGTTCTAGCATTTTAGTCAATTAAGACTTATAAAAGTAAAAAAGATCATTTTAGGAATTAATTTTGATAAATTAGGGTTTTACGTCACGTTTTTAGGACTCCCGTTTGCGTTTTTAGTTTAAATTTGTGTTGCCTTAATTGTTTTTAGTGTAGATTGCATTAATTTTCCCGTAGATTTAGAAAACCAATCAAAATATTTGTTCCATTCAAGCATCAATTATCAAACCGTCTTTCGACTTTCCATTGCATTCCTCGTTGGGGATAAACGACCCGGGAATATCATACTACTTCCGGTTTTATTGATTTTCTTTCTTTGAACCTTTTCAAGGGACACTTGATTTGGTTTGGTTAATATAAGTAGTAATATTATATTATTATTTATATACATTAAGAAATCAATCAACATCCTATGCATTTTATTTTTTTCGTAGCATAAATTGTTGCGTTACAAGAAAATACATTACATATAATTTGAAAAATATAAGTTATTAAAATTGAAAAATAACATATCAAAATATGTGTCAATGCATAAACAAGTAAAAATACATTTATTCAAATACTTATTTAATTATGATATACAACATTGATAAGAATAATAATTTTAAAAAAGCATATTTGTTTAAAAAATAAAATATGTCTCTTTTCAATTATTTATCATCAAAGAATCACAAACTCAATTAAGATAAAAAAATATTGATGAGATTCATTTCACATGACATGAAATGAAGAATTCTTAAAATACTCTCAATATAACATATCTGTCATTGTCACAAATAAGCACATCTCTTGGCTTTCGAAGAAACAAACAACCTATAGATCTTGAACAAAAGATTAAAACATATTGCTTACACCTATCTTAAAATTCCACACATCTTGATTAGAATTATGCGAACAGGAATTAAAAGTATGTTAGTTGAGTCATGTTAGGCCCTCTATAAAAAGATAATACAAATTTTATCTTTGCTACACTTCATTAGGCAAATATAAGAATTCTATTTTATCTAACATAAGAATGACTACTGGAGAATCTATTGCACTAGAAATTCAATTTGACCTAACGGTTGAATTGCTTCTAAGAGTGAAGTTGTGTTCGGTGTATAACCCGTAAAAATGGTCATGTTTAGCCTGA
>BQNB010120530.1:3397-20616 GCA_026074375.1 Tanacetum coccineum | reverse complement strand
GAGATACTAGGGCATTTAAAGTAGTTTCCTCAACTAGCACAATCCTTCTGGTAGGCTCCTTGTTCCTGCTATCTTGATTCCTGGGTTCTCTACACTCCCTTGCAAAGTGTCTTCTCTTGTGGCAGTTGAAACACTCCACGTTGGATTTGTCAAACCCAATTCTTTCTTTGTTGGCCATGTCCAACTTCCTTGCAGTATTCTTTAGGAATCTTCTTGCCCTCATAGCCAGCATAGCAACGTTCCACCTTAAGTCCATCTCTTCTAGATCATCAGGATGGATTTGTTGTAGATCTTCATTATCAAGCTGTAGAATACTTTGTTGGCTAGCAAAGAAGGAATAAATCACAGCATCACTCAAATTTTCAACAGTTGTTGAGCTAGCAGCAGCACCCTGAGTGCTAGTAGTATTAACACCCTGAGCAGTATTAACTGCTCTAGTTGCACTGTTAGTGCTGCTAGAGGACAGAAAGGCTACATTGTGTGAGTTTGTAGTTGAGCTAGATATCCCCTTGACCTCTGATTCATAAACCTTTAGGTTGTTGAAGAGGTCATCCAAACTCAATGTCTCAATCTCTGGTTTGTTCCTCCACACTATAGTATGCATAGTCCATTCTTGTGACAGAATTCTCAAGAACTTCTGATTGATGTCTTCTTGAGAGATAACTTCACCATGTATCTCCAGTTGACTAATTAGCTTTTAAAGCCTTTTATAGGTTTGCTCAATCACTTTTGTGTTGGATGCAACAAAGTTTTCATATTACTGCTTCAGAAGATTTTTCTTTGTAGAAGCATTACCTCCAAATCTGTTCTTAATTGCCTGCATCAGTGTCTTAGCATCCTTATAGGAGTTGAACTTTTATTGATGCTCATTAGGTAAGGCCATCAACAAAGTGCTTCTAGCCTTTAATTATGCATTTCTTTATGCTTTCTCTTCAACACTTGTAGGAGGGATAACAGTCTCCTTACCATCAATAGTTTTTGTTACTATGGGTGCATTACTATTTTCTACGATCTCCCATAGAGTGTAATCAATACACTGTAGGTACTACTTCATCCTCATCTTCTAGAAATCATACTCATAAGGTTGGAGTATGGGTAGCCTGATGGTTTGAGTCGATTGAGTATCCATTGCTTCTTGAAGAAGTAGAACTTGTGTGTAGTAAAGTTTCTTCTTATTCAAAGCTTCTCAAAAGCTCTGATACCACTTGTTGATCCTGATCCTAATAGAATAAGATCTTTCTTAGCTTGTATAAGGTTAAGTTGTATTGAATAAATCCAAAACAACTATGATAGAAACTTTGATTGTGAATATCAAAGACTGCGGAATCTAGTCAATGATACTAAGAAGAATTTCAATGAAACAGTAATGACTAAGATCAATAATAAATAGTTTACCAAACTTTTAGCCTCAATATAATACGAACACTCTTAATAGTGTTAGGGTTACAAAACCTTAAAGCTATGACAATTCTATGAATGACTCGATTTGATACTTTGATACTGATACATAGAATTCTATACCCTAGGTCCTCCTTTTATACACCAAGGAGTCCTAATGGGATTACAATATTTTTCTAAGTTATCATAATCTTCTAAACAAATAACTTATACGTATATTTTACAAAAATATCTCATACATATCCCATAAGCAATCTTTATCTTTTCTCTGAGCAGTCTTTATCCTTTCAGCAGTTGTAACTTTTATACCAGCAACATTAACTTTCAACACCAACAGTAGTAAATTTTGTACCAGCAGTACTAACTTAACAGCAGTAACTTCAAGAAGGCTTTTAATCCCAACAATTAAAAAAAATACTACGATAGAAGTTTCAATACATAAGATAACGAGATCATTGAGCTCAATGAAGAAGGGAAGGAAAAAGTCGAACTTAACGACTAGCTGAAACAAAAGTGCTTCCCGGGAGACAACACGATCGTTTTCAATTGTTTGAATTGTTTTTAATTTATTGTTTGTACGAGTCTGTCTTCCCAGACACTCCATACGGCGTATCGAGCCCCTCTGGATACGGCGTATGGATATGTCTGGACTTTATCAGTCTGTAATTTAATTTTAGCACTTTAAATATTTTAATTGTTTTTACAGGAACCATACGGCTTATCCTAGGGTTTGGGATACGGCTTATTGATCCCTATACAGTTGTGTGTTTAATTGTTTTCCTGTATTGTAACCATTGTATAACTGAGTTAGGAATCACACTTTTGTCTTCTAATCTTTTATGCAGGACCTTGCTATAAGGAAAATCGACGATATGGTATACTCTGAAAAAGACGTGTGTTGAACTCGTACGAAGCATTCTGAAGCCTCGTCAACACATTTTGCTCAAAGAACTCAAATTGGAGAATCATCCCGAGCAACATATCAGGGGAGTTCCTCGTTCTAATTCTATTTCTCATTTTCTTTATTGTTTTATCTATACAACAAGGACGTTGCATAATCTAAGTGGGAGGATGGAGAATTAGAATGCCTACTTGTCATTTCTTTTACAAATAACATGCTAATGTGCTTAAATTATGCTAAATTAAATTATTTTTTCTAGCATAACTTTTGTAAAAAATACTAATTACATGACCTCGCGCACTATAACCCTTAATGCCAATTTGTGAGAATTAAGACTATTCTGTTTTCACACGTTTACTAAAAATTCCACAAAAATATAAGTGTGTCGGTGATGTAGTGGACTTTAGAACTTGGCCTGGTATATCACTTGAGACCACAATGATATGGATTTAGATGGAGAAACATTTTTAACTGGTAAATTTCTAGGAATACACCAAAAAGCCTAAATGTTGTAAAATTAACTAACTACACTGGTTAGTTAAATCCTGTATAACCATTTGCTTACTCTCACTTTAAGAGTAAGATCCTCTAGAAAAACCTGTTGAGCCATTCCTGTCTTTTTCACACCATATGTTTATTTTGTTACACTATTACATCTTAGCTTACTCTGTAGATTAAGCCTACTTTAAACAAGTTGCTAGTTGCTTTTGTTTAAAGTTTTGTATTTCCTGTGTCAAAGTAAAATTTTCTATCTCTGTTATGGTCAGGAATTTGCACAATGCAATGGGAAAATTTGTAGCTCGTATATTTTGCTACTTTCGCGATTATGTATTATGTCCGAAGATGAAGTTTTGAAGGAAAAATTATCTGGAAAAATTATGATTGTGAAGACGGTAAAATTGCACCGAGGGTTATGTTAAAAAAATGGAAAAATAGAAAATATATCAAAAAAGAGAAGGAAGATTTATAGTCGGTTCGTTAATCTTAAACTGGAGAAATTCTTGGAAGGATCGATTATTCGTGGATTAAAATTCAACGATGTATAGTTTTGTATTAAGTGGTCGATATCACCACTTCTGTAAAAGTATGTAAGTTTGGGATGTAAGGGAAGTTGGTCATTATGGGAACGCCAACTTAGGTTGTCTTTGTCATCTCTATGATCGAGGCGTTTGTATATATTTCGAGTCTTTATCATGGAACAGTCGGGGAAAAGTTACTTGCAACTACCTTATTTATTCAAGCTTAATCTATATGTTTTGTGAATTTTATTTAACAACAATTTACTTCCCATTCCTAGCAATTAACCTTAGGTTTTACTCGAACGAGGTTGGAGTGAGTCATGCATGTATATTCTGTCGTTACAGTCATGTATGCGTGATTTAGCCCGTATTTTAATACGGACGGAAATGTAAAATATTTATTTTTGACGTTTCGCGAGTCACCGTTTGACCGCGTGTTCGTTAACCGTTTCGAGCATCATTAAAATTTTCGACGCCTCTCGTTATTATTTTTAAGATCATAAATTTATTATTTTTATGAATGTCGTCGTTTTATTCCTTGTCTTGAGCCGGACTTGTCTTTTAAAGTATACGCGTTTTAATAAATGTTTCGAAATAAAATAAATCGCGACGGGATAAATTTTTTACAAAAGTAACTAACTAGTAATATGGGCCGGTTATGTTTAACGAAACACTTACCTAAAACGGACCAAAATTTGAAGAAATAAAAGATTGATGGACTATTTTTGTCAAATGGCTAAACTCATTTTCTATAAATAAGAGCTTATACTTTCATTATAACTCTTTTAGAAATTTCTTTTCCTTGTCCCACCTCCCCCTCCATACCGGACCCAGACCCACCACCACCATAACATCGCCACCGCCACCTAAATACCGACATGCAATATGATCTAATTACATATTATTGATCCTTGTAACAAGGCCTACGTTTCCATATAAGAAAATCCAACATGCAATGAATATTTTCGGAGTTGGAGTTCGGGTTTGATTCATAAGATTTCGAGTTGAGGGGTTGTTTAAAATGGGTAGATTAAGGTATTGTCGAAGTGGGTTTCGTTAAAAACGGTTCGGGTCATTCATTTGGGTTGCGTCCGTGGGTTCGAACCACAAAGAAAGCCGAAACCAACACCTTGTGTGTTGCGTCATTATTATTATTTTATGAATTTTCGTAAGCGAACGTCGACATTTAAAATTTTATTTGTCGTGAATAATTATTTTCGTATTCTAATACGGACGGAAATGTAAAATATTTATTTTTGACGTTTCGCGAGTCACCGTTTGACCGTGTGTTCGTTAACCGTTTCGAGCATCGTAAAAAATTTCGACGCATCTTGTTGTTATTTTTAAGATCGTAAATTTATTATTTTTATGAAGAACGCCGTTTTATTCCTTGTCTTGAGCCGGACTTGTCTTTTAAAGTATACGCGTTTTAATAATTGTTTCTAAATAAAATAAATCGCGACGGGATAAAACGTTTACGAAAGTAACTAACTAGTAATATGGGCCGGTTATGTTTAACAAAACACTTACCCAAAACGGACCAAAATTTGAAGAAATAAAAGATGGAGGAACTATTTTTGTCAAATGGCTAAACTCATTTTCTATAAATGGGAGCTTATACTTCCATTATAACTCTTTTAGAAATTTCTTTTCCTTGTCCCTCCCCCTCCAATATCCGGCCGACCACCACCACCATAACATCGCCACCGCCACCTAAATACCGACATTCAATATGATCTAATTACATATTATTGATCCTTGTAACAAGGCCTACGTTTCCATATAAGAAAATCCAACATGCAATGAATATTTTCGGAGTTGGAGTTCGGGTTTGATTCATAAGATTTCGAGTTGAGGGGTTGTTTAAAATGGGTAGATTAAGGTATTGTCGAAGTGCGTTTCGTCAAAAACGGTTCGGGTCATTCATTTGGGTTGCGTCCGTGGGTTCGAACCACAAAGAAAGCCGAAACCAACACCTTGTGTGTTGTTGTAAGTATCCTAGTTACGTTTATTTTATTGTTTCGTCCTTAATTTGATTTAGTATATTATATGTGATGAGGTCCGACACTTGCGTTGGTTAGAATAGATTGTGAATGGGTTAATTAGTTGACGGAGATAGGTTAGCTAGGCGTATTTTGATGTTGTTGTGAGGTGAAAATGAAGTTTCGATAAGTTTTGTAAAATGTAAATTCGTGCAGAAAGTTTGGCACGCAAAACGAGGTTCGAAAATTCATAAAATCTGATTTTTGATGTTGAAATATGATAAAGTTCGTCCTAATGTACGTTTCGATAATTCGAACGTCCCGTAACTCTTTAAAACGAAGAAGATATGGCCGATCGAAGTTTGGAAATTTATAAAATTTCCAAACAGCTATTTTCAAAAGAATACATTCTGTCTGGATTTTCAACGAGTGTTTTGAGGACTTTCGAGTCCGTTTCAGCCTTCCGGCGAAACACGAAAGTTGTCCGGAATGATGTTTTCTATAAAATCTCTTTTTGGTCAAAGTCACGAAAACGTGATATAGCGGGTCAAAACCGATGGTCAAACTGCTGCGTTTTTATTAAAAATACAAGTTACAGCAGATTCTTGCAGGGGTATTTTCGTCATTTTTACAAATATAGTTTAAGCAGATTCTTTGCATGGGGCAGTTTGGTCATTTTCTGTCGAGTTTTCGGTCTCGGCTATAACATAAAATCTTGTCCGGGCAATATCGTTTTAACATAAATTTACTTCTTTGTGAACACGGAAAATAGTGATATAACGGGACGTTTGGAGAGGGTCAGAATTTAATTTTAATATGTATCAAAAGTCAAAGTCAAGCAAATCTAACGGTGATTCTGAATGTCAACGGTTAATACTTAACTGCTCGGGTGGTTTATAAAAAATAATAATCGTTATGATTTTTACGTGTTATATACATTAGGACTTAGCAAAACTTTGATATTGGATTATATATTTATAAATAAATAGTAATTTTCGTAAACGTAGGGATATTATCCCGATTTGGGTAATTATTAATCACTTGGAATGTCGAAAGTTCGACGAGATAACTAAATATTATCACAAATATATTTTGATAACGAGACTTACTAAATATGGTAAATTTCCGAATATAGTAACTTTCCAAAAAAAGAAAGTTTCTTAAAATAGAAAGTATTCGATTAAGCAATGTATGATGTAATAAAAGACCGATCGTAACCTAACATTGTGGGGTTTTACGACCTAAGGCGCAAATGGATTTCTCATCACATGTACATATATGATTTTTGTTGATACGATGTACGCTTCGTCGATTATACTTTTTCGGTATAGTAATCAAGGACTATAATATAGGTCAGTTATTGGTTTGGGGATTTTAGTGTTTCGGAATTCATTGTTTAATCATCGGCTTTTGATCAAGGTGAGTTCATAGCCTCGCTTTTAAAGTTTCCAATGTTTTTAACTCTGCGGGGGGGATATATTGCTTGTTTTTTGAAATTGAACGCAAACTGTTTTGATACTTGAATATGATTCCTTCACTAATGAGTATATGCCTTTTTGCTGTGTGACCGTTAGTTACCATGTGTTGGTGAACGCTAATGCATTAAATAGATCTATTGGGTTGCGAACAACCCTGGTCCGGGTTTGAATCCGTTGGGACCACCCTGTCAAACGGACATTTTGTGGTTAGTATTAAGAGAAGTGGCATACTTCTCGGACATGATTTCGTCCTACGGGATGAATGTGTTAAGTTTCGGTACACGGGCTCTTTAGTTGGAAATCAATATTTTTATAACTTGACTTACGAGCCAACGTTATACGTTTTGTTGAACCAAAATATGCGTTCTAACTGTTATTTGTAAACTCTATGAATTCACTCAACGTTTGTTGACGTTTTTAAGCATGTATCTCAGGTTAATTGCTGTTGATGGCTTGGATGGGACGGAACGCGGATATCAAGGACGGTGTCTCGGTGAAGTAGTGTCATAAACTAAACAAGTGTTTTAGAAATCAAGTCGTGTTGTGACTTTTAGAAATAATTTCTATAATGGTATTGGGACCTATGTAACTCTGATCTTTCTAATAAATGAAATTGTGTTTTATAAACTTATCTTTGAACATTTACTGGGACTCATGTGCATGTATCGTGAAGTAGCACCCCAATGTTATATTCCGTTGCGTATCGTAGTTTGGGGGTGTTATAGATCTATTTGTTTTGTGAATTTTATTTAACAACAATTTACTTCCCATTCCTAGCAATTAACCTTAGGTTTTACTCGAACGAGGTTTGGATTGAGTCATGCATGTCTATTCCATCGTTATGGCCATGTATGCGTGATTTAGCCTCCTTGTTGGTTTACAACTTTTGGTGAAAACTAGAAGGTCCCTACCCTATATCATTCTTCATCCTAACATTTGGTTAAACTCGAATGAAGATGTGTTCGAACATACATGTCTATTCCGTCGTTACGGCCGTGTATGTGTGCTTCAACTGCCTTGTTGGGGTGGTACTATCGGTGAAATACTATTAGAATGATTAACCCTTAGCTTTTAATAAAACCAAATTTACCTTTTGACTTGTTTCTCCTTAGCTCTAATGGTGGAGATGTGTATCCTTGCCAAGCTTATGATACGAAGCTAATCACGACCGAGCAATTGAGCGTACCACTTAAATGTTACACCCTAGATTAGTTTAGTGATCTGAGTGATTTCATTTCCATATTTTGTGAGGTGCTTGGTCTTGTACAGGTGATTAAATCAAAAGAAGTGCTTAAACGGAAAAATCCTTGACTTCGGTTAAGATACATTTTCAATGTAATCTAGAGTCTACTTTAGGATAAGTAGGATTCAAGTGGGGGGATATTTGATGACATCAAATAACATCACATTTATACCATCATTTATCCTAAATAAACTAACCACTTTTGTATAATTATTGCAAGAATGAGTACTTAATTGCTTAAAAGTGTTATTTGCAGTAATTGAGGAGTGATTTGTGAAGACATGCTGAAAGGCGCATATTTTGTAGCTAAAACGAAGACATTTGAAGATTACTCATTTATGAACAATACGCCGTATCCAGGAAAAGAGATACGACGTATCAGCGCCAAGTCTTCACAAGAAAACGCGTATTCACAATTCCCAATACGGCGTATCCACCTTCTGCCATACGCCGAATCCATGAAGATAACTATTCAGAGATACGAAGATATTTATATTTTGGGAATGTATATCATATTGATATTAAACTTTGCGCGCACTGATCAAGATTGATGCTAACCCTTTTTAAAAATATATAAATATATAATACTTATAATAAGGATAGTCAAAAATCTTAATGTAGTAAACCGGAAGTATGATTCCCGGGTCGTTATCCCCAACGAGGAATGCAATTGAAAGTCGAGAGTCGTTTTAATAATAGATGCTTGAATGGAACAATATTTTGATTGGTTTTCTAAAACTACGGGAAAATTAAGGCAATTTAAACTAAAAATAATTAAGGCACACAAATTTAAATTAAAAACGCAAATCGGGAATCCTAAAACGTGACCTAAAACCCTACTTTATCAAAATTAAGTCATAAAATGATCTTTTTTTATACGTTTAATAATTCTAAATTGGCTTAAAATGCTAGAAACAAAGAAAACTAGACCACAAAAAACGAAAGTGATTTAAGCTTAAAAAAAACACACAAAAAAAACCGTGAAGGGGAATTCAATCATCCCGGCTCTTTAAAAAAAAAATCAAATTTTTTGCAATTTTTAAAAAAAAAAAACCAACCCTACGAAAGCAAATCTAATTTTCCTAAGTCCTAAATGTTAAAAGAAAATTTTCTAAAAAAGAATTATATTTTTTGACTTTTTATAATTTTTTATGAATTAAAAAATTTTTTAATGAATTAAATGATTAAAAATACTAAACTAATTATAAAAAATTTGAAAAAATTAGTAAAAGTGCATTGAACAGTGAAAAATCTAATAAAAATAAGGTGGAGAAAACAACTTATCAAATAAGCTGTTAAATAAGCTAAAACAGCTTATTTAGCAAATGGGCTCAAAATGTCTATAAATAATTGATTTTGCAACTTAAAACCGAAAAAGACCCAAGGGCAGAGTGTAAGAATATTATTCAAATGACCCCATAAAACCAATGAGGTGAGAATCTGTATATATAGGGATAATACAACAATGTTTACAAATATCACTCCTATGATTAAGGAGATAGATTTAACAAATGCATATTGATTAAGGAAAACAAATAAATTACAATAAATGTATTAGTTTATCCGTTAATATCCCCTTCAAATCGATATGTTGCGGTCCCCAAGACGTAGCATGGTACAAAAGGTTTTCAAACTGAGATCGGCGAAAGACTTTTGGTGAAAAATCTGCCACCTGAAGATTGGTTGAACAAACTTCGTATACAGTTTTGCCAAGGGTACAAGTTCACGAATAGAAATGATGAAGTCAGATCAATGTGTTTTGGCCGCTTTATCATTACCAGATTCTGAGTCCATGAACAAAGGCACTCCTGATGTCACACCAGGAAAGTGGGCCGATCAGGAGGTTAATGCAGTGAAATTCCAGTAGAAGATTGAGTAATCATACAACTCAGCGCACGGTATTGTGGCCATAAGCCCGATATTCAAATTCAACAACTAAGCAGGAGAACAAGTTGTGCTTTTTTTTGGGCACTCACAAGACACAAGATACCGCCTAGATAGTTCGAAAGGAGGAATAGCCATAGGTAGAGCGAACGCGAGATCCCTAGGCAACGAGCCCCAATGGCATCAAATACCCATGATCGAGGTGTTGTGTGAGGCCTAGCTGAAAGTGAGACCAAATTAGATGGTGCCCTTGACATAACCGATAGATTCTTTTGACAGGACTAAAATGCCAAATAGTTGTGGCAATGTAGAATTGTGAAACTTGATTAACAGCGTAGGATAAATCAGGTCTTGTGATCGTTAAATATTGAAGAGCCCCAACTAATGAGCGGTAAAGAGTTGAATCTGAATAAGGTTATCCATCAACATAAATAAGACATGAGTAGCAAAGGTGTCTAACTGGCTGGAATCATAAAGATCGGCTCGTTTGATATGTCCACGAGCATACTACTTGATTGGGTGAGAAACAAACCATGTCCGTGTAAGCCGACTTCCGAGTCCAAAAAATTAGTTAAGAGCGCCAAGGCTTTGATGGGCACATTCAGTGATTAACGGGAAGTCAAAGTGGCAATACAGATTCATCATTTTCTGATAAATAAGAGCATCACATAGAACGAGTAAGTTACATGAAGCCAGTATCACTAAGTGAACAAAAACACGAAGAGAGACGTGTCTGCCCGACTGCATGTAAAGCCATAAAAAGAATAAAAGGCTCAACCGTTAGAAACCATGCCCGAGTGCCTTTTTTACAATTTTTCCATAAAGGCCTTGGACCAATTTGCAAACATGATTTGGATATTGATGATTGAAGGAAGCCGGCGGTTATTCCATAAAAACTGTCTCATTTAAGTGACCGTATTAAAAAAACGCATTTTGTATTGGACATCAAGTTAGTGCAACTTTTTCCATTTATGCAATACCGCAAAGAGAGATCACCATGCGAAACGGTGGAGCTTTAACAACGGGACTGAACAGTGATAGTGCGTCCGAGTCCCGAATTTTGACTGCAACCTTGGCGACTAACGGCTTTGTATCGTTCATTGTTTCCATCCGAATTATATTTGATACGTAAACCCATTTGGAAACACAATAATATTTGCGGAACCAGGACGTGGTACTAGACCCATGTTTGATTTTGGTTGTAAGGGCCTTGAAACTCCCTCATTCATTGGCTTTTATTGCCTCCATTTAGATCCTTTCGCTGTTTGAATCCACGAGGTTCGGTAGTGATAATTAAACAACATGGAGAGATGAGTAGTAAGTGAAGCAAGAGCATCATGATGTTGTGCATGAAAATACCTGCCTTTGATTCGTGTTTGTCATCCGGTGAAAGAAGTAGGAAAATCCTTGTAGTCGCTGATCAGGAGCAATGTGAGTGCTAATAGATGAATTTTCTGGATCAGAAGACGTGAACACAACATCTGAATCTGGCTGGGATGTGTACCTGATCTGAATGATGGACTGAAATTGTATCTTGGACACCAAGAGAATGTTGGGATGTAATGGGGTTAGGTGTGTGGACCTGAGCAGCCTGATTTGGATCAGATGACCTGCATAATGAACATGGTGTTGGGCCCGAGGTTGGTTGGGTTTTGGGCATTGCATTTTGCTTCAAGGCAGGAGAGCTTGGTGATTGGGGAACATCTGGAAGAAAGGTAGTGAGCTCCAAGGTGCTAATGTTAGGATTACATGATGAACCAATGAATGGAAAAACCGTTTCATTGAAGCGAGCATGACGAGTAACAAAAACACGAGAAGTAGTTGGATCGAGACATCGATACCCTTTGTGTTGCAGGCTATACCCAATGAAAATACATGGAATGCTTCTTGGTTCAAGTTTGTGTTGGGAATAGTCACGCAAATAAGGAAAGACTTGGCAACCATAGGTGCGAAAATTATCATATTGAGGATGCTGATTAAATAGCAGCTCAAAGGGAGACTTGTTCTTCAATAAAGGTGTGGGCAATCTATTTATAATAAATGTTGCCGTAGTAAATGCATCCACCCAATAGCTAGCCGGAACATGAGCATTAAATAGCATAGCAAGACCGGTTTCTACAATATGTCGATGCTTTCTTTCTGCTCGACCATTTTGTTGTGGTGTGTACGGACATGAAAACCGATGAAACGTGCCATTGTCTTCAAAGATTTTGCGAACAATTTGGTTTACAAATTCGGTGCCACCATCACTTTGAAAGGTTTTGATTTTTCGTGAGCATTGGGTTTGAACCAGATTTATAAACACGGGGAGAACCGAATAAAACCCTGTTTTTGTTTTGAGAGGATAAAGCCACGTAAACCTGGAATAATCGTCAATAAAAGCAACATAATATCGATATCCATCTTTCGAACAAATAGGAGCCGGTCCCCATAGATCACAATGAATCAAGTCTAAAGGATGAGAAGAACGTTTAGCATTAATAGTAAAAGGTAATCGTTGTCCTTTAGCAAGTTGGCATGGTGTGCAAAGAATAGGTTTTGGTAACAATGACGTAATAGATAAAACACCCAACTTATTCAAAGTAGAAATTACATCAAATGAAACGTGGCCTAAGCGAGCATGCCATAACTCATAAGAGGCTGGTTTTATAACTTTAGCCGTAGCAATGAAAGCAGTAGGTTCATCTTTGAGCACATAAAGTCCATGTTCACAGCGACCTCTAGCGAGAACCCGTTTTGTTTTCCGATCATGAATATAAAAAAATGGTTGAGAAAATAAAACATCAACGGGATGGTCAGTTGTTAGCTTACTCACAGAAAGCAATTTCTTGTTAAGTTTAGGAATAACAAGAACATTTCTTAAAGGAATATCATGTGAAACAGTTGTTGAGCCCGTATGAGTAATTGGAAGCGTCTTACCATTTCCAAACATGACTTTAGCATTACCTGGATAAGGAGATGAATGGTGGAGAGAGTCACAAGCAGGAGTCATGTGATCCGTAGCTCCCGAGTCAACATGCCAATTGGGAGTATTGGTGTTAACATGGCATTGCGCATGGAAAGCTTTTGCTAAAGATTCATCCGAAGAAGGCGAGGCTTGAGTAGCATAAGTATAAAGACTTGGACACGTAGTGGCATAATGGCCATTTGTTAGACATAACTGACAATGAGGTGGTCTGCGATTGTGACCACGTCCCCTGCCACGGGAATGATTGCCACGATTAGAACGACCGCCACCTTGTGCAGAATCGGTGTTGGTCGTTTCAACATGAAAAACAGCCGGTGGTGTAGGAGTACCATGTAGTGACTGTAGGAACAATTCATGACTTTCTGCTTGTGTAACCAAATCACGAAACATAGGAGCGGGTTTTGTGGCCCGAATAGCAGTAGAAAAAGTTTCGTAGGAGGGTCCCAAACCACAAAGAAACCAGTGTAATTTATCAATTTCAACAACGGGGTGACCGATTGCAGACAACTGGTTACAAAGTGCTTTGAATCGACGACAATAATCAGAAACTGAAGATGTACCTTTTTTAAGTTGTCGGAGAGAATCGCGCAATAAGTGAATCCGTTCAACAGACGCATTGCTATACGCAGCTTCAAGAGATAGCCATATTTGGTGAGCAGTAGTGAGACCAAGAACCTCAGCCGCCGCTTCTTCGGTTAGAGACGATTGAAGAAGAATGACGGCTCTTTGATCGTCTTCAGTCCATGTAAGTAGATCAGGATTAGGATTAGCTTTACCTTCAATAGTAACTTTGGGTGACGGTGAGATAGAGGTACCATTGATGTGCCCTATCAATTTCTGATAGGTGAAGATAGGTATCATATGATTTCGCCATAGAAGATAATTGGTTGAAGAAAGCTTAATTGTTATCATATGTAACAGGGTATTCATGGAAAATAGGCTATCATGAAAAGAAGAAGATGCTGCCATGGTGAGATCCCAGAAAATATTTGTGGGAGAAATACGGTAAAGAGGGGGAGGGTTTAGCTGGCTGATACCATGTAAGAATATTATTCAAATGACCTCATGAAACCAATGAGGTGAGAATCTGTATATATAGGGATAATACAACAATGTTTACAAATATCACTCCTATGATTAAGGAGATTGATTTAACTAAATGCCTATGATTAAGGAAAACAAATAAATACAATAAATGTTGTAGTTATCCGTTAATACACTCGGCCAAGGAGAACAGCCTCAACAATAAATATGTTTGTATATGACTTTAGTTACATGCTTATTGAACTTATCTTTTTTGTAGGTGGTTTTTATGCACAGTGGATGGCATTTGAGATAACAAATGTTGGATTCGTGTTTCTTCTATGTACATCAGCCCATGGTATTCTCCACCTGAAAAGACATCATTTAGATAACATCACTTAGATAATTACTTTCAAATATAGATTCTCATTTAACTTATTGTTAGTCAATAAGTACACTTATAATGCTAAATGAATTCACGCTCTAACGAAATTAAGTGTTTAGAATGTGAATGCAGTGATGTGTATTTGAGGATGTGAATTCATGGACTGACTGGGTAATGGGTCAAAATAAGTTCATGTTGAAATATGACACCCTTCTAGGGTGGTTCAAACCAGTGCTGGCCGATTTGATTTTTTGAATAAAAGACATCCCAATTTAGACAGATTCAGGAGTAAATAGGTCATTTTCACCTATTCATAATCAGTGTGTGTGAGGGACTGCTTGTATTTATAGTGCTAAAAGGATGCTTCTAGGTCCAAAATCTGTTATACGCTCTAATTAATTATGTTCCTTGAATCATTACTTGGCCTTCAATCTTTAATTTCATCCGTTGGATCAAGGAGTGAGCACACGGATTGCCAACGTGGCATTCCGTATGTCAGACTCAGTGTGCTTCTTTTGTGAGTCTTTTAGTGCAAAAATCCATTTCCCCTTGTGTTTTCTTCCATAAACGTGTGTCACTCTTTGTGGGAATTGGCCAGTCAAAGCTCCTTAATGACGTTTTCTTGTGTCAACCTGTCACTTAACACTTGAATTTCATGGCCACGTCATTAATTGTGATTTGCCCTTTGATTTTGACTCAGGGTAAATTGAAGAAGAAGATAAACAGTAACAACCACCTTTCCCGCGTAATTTTTTCTTATAAGAGGGTGGGTTTAATTTCTTTGACTCGGGGATAATGGGTGTTGACTTGGGCTTATACATATAGATTGGGCCTGGGTAAATTAGTTTCGGGCTTGGGTTTTATAAAGAGGATAACGAGTTTTGGATTTAGGTTATTATAAGGAGATAACGAGTGTTAACTCTTTATATTAAAGAGTTAACACCGTTAGGGCATAGGGATTATTTGTGAAATTAGGTTTAAACTATGAGGGTTGTTTTGGGTGTTTTTGGGAGTTTTGTCTTCTTGTAGTTGACCAATGTTGACCAATGGTTGACCTTGAAAGCATTCTATCCGTTCCCGTGTCCGTGTTTGTCCGGTTTTAACTGTTTTCTTGCAATTTTTGCAATATCCGTACCTACACAATCACAAAGACAAAACAAGCAATATACAAGCATTTAAAGCATAATTTTGTCTTTTATGGGTCATTTTTGATATAAAACGGATATGTGTTTTCACACATATCAAAATTCCCCAAACTAAGTGATTGCGTGTCCTCACGCAATATTATATGCTTTAAAACCAAATACCTCAAAATTTCCCCAAACTAAATCTTTGAAAAGTAGCAAAGACTTTTGTGGAGAGAGTTTAGAAATCACAAGTTATAAAACACCCCATTTTCCCATTTTTATAAACCTTTTTTTATAAACTTAGAATATTTCGACTTTCGTTATTTCTATAACTGTTAGGGATCATAGAACAAGATGCATTTCGATCCGAGAATGCCCCAAAAAGGATAAATTCATCATCCCCGACTTTTCACTTATCCAAACCAAGCTTAAAACGAAATCACAGCTAAATATCAGTAAAGATGCTAACACTACTCATATTTTCAACTTGTGTACTTTTTACTCCCGACATTTATTATATCTTAAGTGAATGTGCTATTTTGAATTTCAACCATGGATCAATGTTTTGCAAAATACTATGCTTCACGTTCCACCCAAGAATAATAAGTTTGAAGGCGAGATCATCCCATGTAGCGACTTTCGTCTCGGCACATCCCAACCTTGCGGCTAAGTGACCAGGCTTTTGACACCCCACAGAGACTAGTATCGGGACTCACGGACCTTAGGTTTCAAAAACTCTCAAGTTTCCCGATTATACATAGCTTATAAAATAGAATAGTCAAAGTTCAAAAGCATATTTGAATTTAACAAAAAGAAATCTATTTATTAATTTAAACTTAATATTAAACATAACATTTATGCAATTGTAACCCTCGACCTTTTAGAAGGCTGCAACATCGGTTGTGAGCCGGCAAGATGCAGCAAACTTTTATCAGTCTCGGATTTTTATTCTTACTATGGGCTTTCTTTAGAAGACTACCACATCGGTTGTGAGCCGGCAAGAGGTAGTAAACTTTTATCAGCCCACAACTTTTATTATTATTTTATATTTTTTTATCATTTTATCATTATTTTTTTTATATAGAGAAGACTTCTTTTTGAAAAATTCAAGTATAAATTTGAACTTAGACTAAATTTTTTGCTATATATTACATAAAAAAATTATTGATTTATGTTTAATCTCTAAAAACATCACATATATTAATCCGGTTAAGAGCTTATGGGAGAAAAAGTCACAAATTACATACATGAGCTCTTAAGATTTCCAACTAATCATTGTTTAGCATCCTACTCATAGTTAACTCTATCATTTTTCGTTCTTCGCGAATTTCTGCGAACGCTTAGCCTAAAAGTTAAGGAACAAGCTAGAGCTCAACACGCTCGATCAGGTCAAAATTTACTCTTATTCTACCCAGCATGAAAGTCAAAATTATGACAAAACACTTATTTTATTATTAAATTTTTTTAAATTTTGGTGGGAAAACGGGGTACGTGAGAACAACAGGTAAAAGTAGGTAAGATCATATCGAAGATATACTACCCCATACTAAAATCAAATATTGTCCTCAATGTTTCCTAGCCTAAGACTTAAAAAAACCCCATACTAGAACTCAAAAAGGTCGAATGCATAACTCAAGCCTGAAGAAAGTATCACAAAAATCTCTAGCCATTTATAAAGTGTGCTAAAAGATAAATGTTAGACGATAATAATCTTTAGGATATCGGATTTCCCCAAACTAATGGCAAGCAAAGGCTAGGAAGCTCGAGTGATTCGGGACAAAACACCGAACACGAGAGTCTTCAGAAAATTT